>JAVIWB010001423.1:0-21867 GCA_031893035.1 Dermolepida albohirtum | reverse complement strand
TGAAGGGGGAAGGACTGACAGGCACCGCGTTTTTGATGTAACGGAGGTTTCGGGGGATTCCCATTCGAGCGATAAAGAAAGTTCATTATAAGCGGCTCATTGTTTTCGGTTGAAACGTAAAATATGGTTCATTATATGCGAAAGTTCAATATATGCGAGTTCATTACAAGCGAAAAAAAAATACATTGAACTTAAGGGACGATTTATTTGGCCATCTAAAACGGTATATAATAACCGTGAATTCAATATAACCGGGTTCATTATAAGCGGTCTCTACTGTTATACTAAATTTTACTATGTCATATAAATTATTTTGATTTTTATGCCATTTTTACTAATATATGCCGAATTATAAACATAGATTGTACATTCTTCTGATATTTCAATTACATTCCCATATAACTTCAGATGTATGGAGGTGTAAGTACATCTAGTTGATATTGTGTGTAATTAACTCTGGAAACATTAAGTATGTACGATCATAAATGGTACAAACAAGGCTATACAAAAAGCAAAAGATGAACTAAGATAACCTGTTTGTGGATGATACGGTAATGGTGGTGATTGTGTGTTAAAAAGGATTGCAGAAAAACAGATATAATTCAGAGAATTTAAGGAAGTATACTTACATATAAATATAAATGAAACAAAAGCAACGGTAGTAGCATATAAAAAAGAAATACATTGAAGTAAAATACAGTTGCGACAATATGAGCATTCCATAAAACACGCGTTTCATGAAACTATTAAGAATTACAAGAAATAACAGATTAGAGATAAGGATTTGCGTTTTACCTGCTAATAGATAAATCGAGAGTAGTATTTCTAAAAACTTCAGGCTAGAGGGTGTAGGGAAAATGTAATATGATAGCAATTAAATTAGTTATTGCAGTACAGTGGTTGAGTAAATAAAATATGGCTAAGCCATTTTTTTCTTTGTGGATTTGCTAGATATTTAAGGATAAAAATATGACAATAAAACCACAAATACCTGTGGCATTGAGGAAATAAATCATTTAGTTACATCAGCAAAGACTGTTAAAGATGAAAATTGCAGAAACAAGATGTTCCTGACACTCGGTTTAAAATACAATTAAACGTTACCAGGAGACAGAATTATATCCAAATTTTCCAAAAAGTTGTAAAAAACGGGTAACAAACGCTCGATAGGATTCTACAATGTAGCGAATTGCGCTCAGCGATAGACACATCGGTAGAAGTGATTTCTGCAGAACAATTTTTCATTACTATAAGTGTGTATGTATATATATATTGAATTCTTATTTTTATTTGTAGTATGATACATTAACTGCACCTATTTTTGTTTCAATATTAATTTTTCTCTTATGAGCATTATGTCCTGTAAATGGTTTATGTAACTGTTGGGCATTATTATTATTATTATTATTATTATTATTATTATATTTAACATTTTTATTTGTATAATATTTATGCAATAGCGTTAGAATAAATACTTTCAGTATTTACTTTTCAAGTTCTGTCATTTCTAATCGAAACTGTAAATGGATATTTCAAAGGTTTATATAGTTCTCATTTTCTTTTTTTTGAAGATTTAAAAGGACTTGGAAAATGTTGGACTAAATGTGTATTGCTGAAACAAGACTATATAGAAAAGTAAAGGCTACTTTCTCGAAACAAAAAAATTTTTTTTTATCTAGTTTTTGAGATTTTCAGATCTATCCTAGACAAATTTTGGTATAGTGACGATTCACTATACCGTTTGTCTAATTTATCTCCTCAAAATCCAAAATGTACTTAGATTAAAATTAAACCTATTGTTATTCCAGAATTTTAATATTGTATAGATATTTTTGTTTTTTGTATAAAAACTGATGATTACTGTTATTTTCTGCGACATTATAAAATCTGGCGATCTTTAAATATAGATAGTAATGTTTTTTAGTCAAAATCGAGGTTTTGATTTATTTAAATTTTTTCAGTGTCATTTATTAATATATTTTAATTTTAGGTTCCTGGAGGCAAAATACAATGAATAGATGCTGGTAGCCGCTCATTCATTGATCTTCCGTAAACGTCTAGGGGCGTTGATTTCCTATACATCAAGTTTTATATTTAAAAAAATGTATATAACGTTTTAATAAATAATAGTAAATGTATCAAGCGTTTTAATTATGAATGAAATATCAATAAAAGCAACAGTGTAGGCAACTTATCTTACAGCATTGGTGTATATTTGGTTGCCTACCTTCGAATACCTCTTCATCTTGATACCTCCTCGCATTTCTGTTATCCTAAAACAAAAATTAATATTAGCAAAATTTTTGGAAATTTTCATAAATGAATACCTCTTATTACTCCTGGTAGCTTCTGCTCTCCTGATACAAAATCAAATTTTATAAAAATTCTGTTAAAATTTGAAATATCAATGAAAGTAACAGTATAGGCAACTTAACTTACAGCATTGGTGTATATTTGGTTGCCTACCTTCGAATACCTCTTGCCCCTAATACCTCCTCGCACTTCTGTTATCCTAATACAAAATTTTTATTTTTCAGAAAATTGTGCAAATATTTAAATTTTGTATCAGGATAACAGAAATGCGAGGAGGTATTAGGAGCAAGTGGTATTCGAAGGTAGGCAACTAAATATACACCAATGCTGTAAGTTAAGTTGCCTATACTGTTACTTTCATTGATATTTCAAATTTTAACAGAATTTTTATGAAATTGGATTTTATATCAGGAGAGCAGACGTTCAAGAAGGTACCAGGAGTAATAAGAGGTATTTAGTGATATAAATTAAGTTGCTCAAAGTGTAATTTTAATCATTATTACTGGGTTGGAAACTCATTATTAAAACGCTTAATACATTTACTATTATTTATTAAAACGTTATATACATTTTTTTAAATATAAAACTTGATATTGTATATAAGAAATCGGCGCCCCTAGACGTTCACAGAAGATCGATAAATGAGCGGCTGCCAGCATCTATTCATTGTATTTTGCCTCCAGGAACCTAAAATTAAAATATATTAATAAATGACACTGAAAAAATTTAAATAAATCAAAACCTCGATTTTGACTAAAAAACATTACTATCTATATTTAAAGATCGCCAGATTTTATAATAATAACTATACGATATTAAAATTCTAGAATAACAATAGGTTTAATTTTAATCTAAGTATAAGAAGAGAAAATTTTTTTGTTTCGGGAAAGTAACCTTTACTTTTCTATATAGTCTTCTATTTATATTTAAAGATCGCCAGATTTTATATATTATATCAATAGTTATGACATATGTAACAATATATAATTATTTATAAGAAAATATACAAAATATCCCAATTCAAATATTCCGCCAGTTAGTTCAGGGACATGAAATTGGTGTCGCGCAATTCATTTAATAAAATAATAATAATAGCTTATTATGTACATGTACTTACGATCACTAAAATAACGAAATGACGAAAACCAACATTGACAACAAAGAATAGGGTTGAAAATAGAGCATGTTTCTATTAATAAATCTTGCAGCAGAATTTTCGTTTTCTTTGTGAGTTTAAATAATTCATAAATTCGATATATTTAATTACTTACTTAATTGGGTTTGCTCTATCTTCTCTCCCTTTTTCGCTTCTTGACCTCAAACACCTTCCACATATGTTTATCCATTGGTATTTTATAATCACCCCTAGCCGACCTAATTGTCTTTCGTCAACTACATCTTTAAGAGCTTCTATTCCTAACTGCTTCAAATGTACCATATTTCTAATGTTGGCCTATTATCAATTTTTCTGTATTTTCGTGTAGCATATTAAAATTATTCATAAAAAAAATATACAAAATATCTCAATTCAAATATTCCGCCAGTTCTTTTAGTTCAGGGACATGAAGTTAGTGTCGCACAATTCCTTTAATAAAATAATGCATGTGGATAACGCTCCCAGAACAACACTTGCACGTGTCGCCACCTTCTAGATCGTTGTAGAAATATTCTAATCTAAAACTGTTTAAAAAATAAATTTAAGAGTACATAATGAAATATAGACAACATATATATTTGTATATAAAATCTAGAAATAAAACAATCTTTTTTCAATTCATCTTGAAAATTACAATATAAAACAAAGTATATATAATTTTTTCAACTTGAAGCAATTTTGCTAACATATTCATGAACAAATTACAAAGAATGTAACTATGAAAGGACAGGTTACATATTCTATTCTTTAATAAATTAAAGAATAGAATATGTAACCTGTCCTGCTAAAGCAAGCAGTTTTTTGTGTAAGCATAAAACATTTTTACTGAAATATGGCAATGCTCGCCAAGTACAGATATTCTATAAAATAAAATAAAATACCAGAAATGTTAAATTGTATTTTTTTATGAATAGATTTTTCTTATTATTGCAATCAAATATATAAATGTGTTTTTGTGATTACTAAAATAAGGAAAAGAGAAAAATTGAAAAATTTCTAAAACATTTAAATATAAAAATAGAACTTTTTATTATTAGATCTTGTACATAATTTTCAGAGGTCTTTTGCCTTTACATTACATCTCTTTTCTGTGTTGTCATCCTCACTTTTTCCAACCACGACTTTTTTGCTCTTCTTTCTTTTTATTCTTGTGGCTTCAAACGCTTTCTGAGTTTATTTCTGATTTTATCTTGTCTAGCTTATCCCTGTATTTTTATCGTCTATTTTATTTCTATGTATTTGCTCTCTATTTGCTTGATTATTGTTCATTTCTTTTATATTTGTATGCATATTTATTTTTTTAATTGTAAATAATTGTTTATTTTATCTGTAATTCGTTTTGTTACCTTTCCATCATCACCATACCGTCCAAGACCAGGAATTAATGCTGCCTTCAATTATAGCTTCTCAGTAGGGAAATAGAATTGATTGTGCTTTTTCCTCTTTTGATTCTGTATTGTATTTTTACCCTTGCACTTTCCAAGGGAGTGGACTTAGTCTTATGATTAGAAAGTTGTCAATCTATCTTAGAATGTACATATGTAATGTTTCCAAATTTAATTACTCTCAAAATGTGTAACATGTTAACTAAAGGCACTTGCGTCCAATATTGATAAACAATTATGAACAGGTTAATGGAAATCCTGGGTTAGATAATTACACTACCAATTTACACAACCTATCTGTACTTCTCTTTCAAACACCATGTTAAAAAGATGTTTTGCCAGCTCTGATGAGAATTATTTTTATAAAAGGCTTCTTTTTTGTAATTAATCAATCCTGTACAATCTATGCGCTTAGTTCTGCAGGATAAATAAAGTAACATGGACAAATTAATTATTAGGTGCGCAACTAAGTCCTCGCTGTTTTTCAAGAGATGGCTCCAGTAGTAAGTGCTGGTCGATTGTGACATAACCAAAACGTCATGAACCAAGCTTAGACAAATGGTAAACAAACCGCTTTGACACATTAGTGATTTTGTTTTTGCGTCATATACTTTTGGTTGTGTGAAAATGTCTGATTTTGTGCCAAATAATCGTCATTTGCGGGAAGTGTTGTTTTTTTTCTTTCATTCGAAGAAAACAGCGGCTGAAGCGCATCGAGAACTCCAAAAAGTTTACGGAGATACTGCTCACAACGTGCCGTGATTGGTTCCGTCGCTTCAAAGACGGTGATTTCGATGTTGACGACCGTTCGCGTGAAGGAAGACCAAAAACATTCGAAGACGCTGAATTGGAGGCATCGCTCGATGAGGATCCGTGCCGAACGCAAAAACAGCTTGCTTCAGCATTAGGAGTTACTCGCCAAGCCATTTCCCAGCGATTGCATGCGTTGGGATTGATTCAAAAACAAGGAACTTGGGTTCCTTATGATTTGAAGCTAAGAAACGTTGATTAAAGTTTGGTGCATTTGTATTGTAATGAAAATATACTTTAAAAGGAAATATATGGCATCATCTCTAGTAGAGCGTAGCAACTTTTTTCAACGTCTCTGTACTAAAAACGTTCCGAGTTTGAAACTCCAACTACATGGCGCCATATAATTAGTAAAGTACGACTATTTTAATGCATTTAAATTTACATTTAGTTTTGTCACTTGTAATCGTAATGTAAATTCAATAATTCACTAGGTTTGAAACTAGAATTAAACCCACCAAATGTTAGTATCAGGTTGTTACAAATGTAATGTCCGTTTTTTCCTTCAGTCTGAACTGAATCGCACTTGTGTGAAGACGTGTATGTTTTTGGTGAAAATTATTATTGTATTTGTAGAAAAGGGTATTTATTTTGAAGTGTGTACCTGTTCCATTTCTTGGAAAGATTAATACACCTGTCCTTGTCTCGCCTATGGAAATGCTGTCGGCAAGAGATATTCGGGCAATTTACCTCTTTCAATTTAAAAAGGGATTAAATGCAGCTGCAGCAACGCGAGAAATTAATCAGACGTTCGGTGAAACCACGTGTAATGAAATTTTGATTTGGAAAAAGAGCCTCGTGGATATGCGCCTAGCACCGTTAATGACGACGAGCTGCGTGTAGAAGTTGAAAGTAATCCGTCGACAACAGTGCGTAGCCTTGCAGAAACATTTCAAGTGTCCATTGATACCATTAGTCGTCACCTTTCTTCGATTGGCAAAGTGAAGAAACTGGCTCGATGGGTGCCGCACCAATTAACGGAAGCCAATAAGCTCCGTCGATTAGAGGTGGCTACCTCTTTGGCTAATCGACAGAAAGTTGAACCGTTTCTTCATCGAGTGATAACGTGTGACGAAAAGTGGATACTTTATGATAATCGGAGACGGTCAGGACAATGGTTAGATCGAGGTGAAGCACGAAGACAGCATGCACGAGCATCACTTCACCCGCGAAAGATTATGGTGACTGTATGGTGGACCAGTAAGGGTATTATGCACTATTCATTTGTGCAACCTGGTGAAACCATCACGGCAGCGTCCTATTGTGCCGAACTGGAAACTATGCGTGGAAAATTGAGCCGCTTGCAGCCCTCACTAGTCAATAGACATGGACCCATACTTCTTCATGATAATACAAGACCTCATGTTGCACGACAGACAATCCAAAAACTTTCGGAATTTGGTTACGAAATTCTCCCTCACCTGACCTTTCGCCAACTGATTTTCATTTTTTCCGAAGTTTAGACAATCACTTAAAAAATAGGGACTTCCCTGACCGGGAGTCTGTAATAGCAGTGTTTGAGCAATATGTGAGCCGTCAAAACCTAGATTTCTTTTCAAAGGGAATTTTTCAGCTTCCAGGCCGTTGGCAACAAACTATTGATGTAAATGGAGACTATTTTGCAGAATAAATATTTATATTTTTTTAAACTTAGACTTTTTTTTATTCCTTACAAAATCGGACATTTCATATGTAACAACCTGATACTTGAGCACCATGCCCATGTATTAACACCAATAAATCTGATACAACCTGATACAATCGATATTATATGGCGCCTCTAAAATCAATTAGAATTTTTTGTAAACGTTAAAATTATTTTATTGTTTATTGTGTTCCATTGTGAAGAAAAAAGTGTAAAGAGCGTAATTTTTTTGCCGGATTCAGGAATATTAGTGTGTTTTTACATGACCTTTTTCCATTTCCCTTAATTATTTTTAATGTTTGAAAAATTTATTATGGAAACATTAAACATGAGAAAAAAATAGAACTTTTTTTAACTGGAAACAATAATGTTAACAAATTCATTAACAAAATATAATGAATGTAAATATGAAAGGTCAGCTCACGTATTCTTTAATGTAATATCTCAGTACTCATCAAATGCATTCTACAGATCAAAACTGTATGTTGGATGTTGATAAATTTTTCCTATTATTGCAACCAAATATTCACATGTGGGCTTGTGATTACTAAAATAAGGAATATGGGAAAAAAATAGAACTTTACGTCCTGTACATAATTTTCAGTTTTCTTTTTTAGCTAAAATAGTTTGATAATTAGATATGCTTAATTACTTACTCAATTCTTTGTCCTTCTATTACTAAGTGTCCGACTATTGGTAGAGTTGAGTTTCTCCCTTCTATAAATTTCCTTTCATACTTTCCAGTCATGTGTCAGTTCCTTGTGTGCATCTGTATTATCTCTTTTGTGTGATGCCTTCCTAATTTCTAACCATGATTTCTTGGTCTTCTTCTTCTTTTGCTTCTAGCATCTTCCATGTGTCTCTCTTTTAGCATTCTGTATACATATCCTAGACATCATATTTGTCTTATTCATGTTATTTCTGATCTTGTTTTATTTAGTTTGTGTCTGTATCTTTGTTACTTCTATTTTATTGCTATGTATTTAATATTACCATTACTCTCCTCCTTTCTAGATTCATCAAGTTTATTTTAAATTCCCTTTTAATTATGTCTATCTTTTTCTGCAATTTGTTTTGGTTTCTTCCCACTATCACCATATCATTAACAGACAGGAGTTCTGCTATATTTTTCTAAGTCATTCTTCATTTTTCTATTTTACCTATCTTAGCCTCTATTTTACAACTTCTTTAGGAACTGTGGACTCGGCAAACCTTGTTTCAATATTTGAGCAGTTTTGAATTCCTTTAATTTATCAATGTGATCTCACTACAACTAAATTTTTGTACATTGCGCTTATCAAGTTTAAGGAGGAATCTTCTTATTCGCCTTTTTCTAGGCATTTCGTTTCGTTTTCTCCGTTGATCCTATCAAGCGAAATTTCCAATTTTATAAACCATAGTGCAATCATTTGCCTTAGTATCCGTCAGTATGAAATCTGGGGTGATTCTACTTCTTCCTCTTCTGAATGCGTATTATGTTTCTTTGATTATATTCAACACATGTTTCTCTAGTTCCCTAAAATTTAAATATGATCAAATTTAGATTGGACCTATTTAAGGTTTCTAAATCCAAACAATTTCAAAACATATATGTCAATCTAATGTTGATAAGTTATGCATCTATTATAACCACATCTGAAGTTATGTGGGAGTGTATATGAAATATAGGAAAAAATTGCAATTTATTTTATAATAATGTAATACGGCATAAAAATTAAAATAATTCTTATAACATAGTGTTAAAATTTAATATATAATTGTTTGATTGAGAAAAATATAAATTAAAGGGTTATAAGTTGCGCCATCTTCAATAAAGCGTCTTAATTTTCTTCAATGCTTTTTTGTATTAAAACTTCTTAGATTTTCGAAATTAAGATTTGTGTTTATGATTCGGTTAAGTTAATATAAATATCAAAACAATGTATATAACATGTTATAATTTAGTATATGATTTCGTATTTGAATGAAATTGTAAATACAAAGGTACTACGTGGCGCCATCTCCAATAGAGTACCTAAATTTTTATTAACATCTTTCTGTACTAAAACGTCCTGGGTTTGAAACTCTAATTTTATCGAACGAAAGTGTGTACAATAGTTATTAGATAGCGCCACATAAATATGAAAAAGTATTTTAAAATAAAAATTTGAATTTATGATATAATAATTAATTTAATGAATATGGAAGTGTCTGATGCCATTTGCGAATTAGTGACTGAACTTTTATTTATAGTCGGAGCGTAAATCCACTCGGTTTAAAGTCAGAAAAATGCCATGAAAATTGTCAATCTTAGAACGTACATACGTAATATTTCCACATTTAATTACTTTCAAAATATGTAACATATTAACTAAAGGTACTTGCATCCAACATTGATAAACGATTATGAACAGCATAAATGAAAATCTCGGGTTAGATAATTACACTACCAATTTGTACAACCACCTGTATTTCTCTTCCACACACAATGTTAAAAAATGTTTTGCCAGCGTTGATGATGAGAATTATTTTTAAAAGAGACTTCTTTTTTATAATTAATCAATCTTGTACAATGTATGAGATTACTTCATCAGGATACATAAAGTAACATGGAAAAATTAATTGGAAAAGATTCAATATAAAAGCTAGTAATAAAACACATTGATATATAGAGAAAATAAAAGCACAGGGTAATCAAGAAAATGTTAACAGCGCTTACAGGCAGTAACATAATATATGAACAGTAAAGCATTAGAAAAATAACTACATTTTATATAAATATATATTTTCATACCTTCAAATACAACAAAAAAAAACATTAATAAATTAAACAACACTTGTATATGTACAATTTTCTAGAATATCTGGAAGATAGCGAATTTAATACTTTAATATTGCATTTCTTCAATTAATATATGTATGTACATGTAATACCAACTAAGTTACAATAATAAAATCTATATAATACAATTATGGATACAGTATCTGGCAATCGAATTAGCCTAATTTTTTCAGTAAATTTTACTTTATCATACAATAAATACTTGCAATTATGGAATTTCCAGGCTATTATATTTATAAATTAAATATACAGGTTATTCCCATACTATATATGTTGTCTTCATCTATTTTATATAAACTATTGAGATGAAAGAGCAGTTATACATTGAAAATTTGGGACTGCAGCCTCTTGCTATAGGAAAGACCCGGAGAGTCAAAAAAGTATTTCAAAGCAAATGCAATTTATTTATGTACATCAGTATTATCACAGTGTCTACGGATTAGTTTTTTACAAATAAGCCGTTTTGGCGTATTTGCTTTTATTTTATTATTTTAGTTACGTACGCGTTACTTTATGAGCAAGGCGAAAGATTTCAAACGATACAAAAATTAGAGTAAAAACATTACTGAAGATCAGATTATTTTTGGAAAGCAAAATCGCGTCGAATTTGTTTAGAATACAATAAATTACAAGATACAGCAAAGGCTTGCGTTGACATACCGCAAGAATTGAAAGTCATTAAAGCAAAGGGAGGCGTAACAAAATATTGACTAAAATAAAATCTATTCTATATTTATGTATGTTAAAATATTATTTGCTTTTAAGTTTTATTTTGTTAAAATCTCGTAAATACTTTAAAATGATAAAATGGGCTAATTCAGTTACCAAATACTGTGTGACATCTGCAGTCAGTGAAAATTAATTCTTCAGTGTTCACTTAATATTTTATAAACATGAGCACATAATCTATCAATGTGAATACATGAAAATTAAATTTTTGCGTCAATTATACGTAGATATGAATAAACAGTCAATTATTTTAAAAAGTACATATTCATACATATAATTACGTATAAAATATTATTTTAATGTACTTTTCAAAACGATTTATTTTTATGTACATATTTGTCTATAGAAATAGAATTTAGAAGTGCGCAAATTTAGCTGCCAACAATGATAAGTATTTAAGGCACGTTCAACGGCAAACGCTCCAGGCTATGGCTTAATTGGTATAAAGGAGCTGAGTTCTTGAACCCTATGTCATTTGGCGTTGTATCTTGGGGTGCAGTTTCGTAAGTAGTCGTATACGATGTTATGCTTGTGATGCAAAGCGATCTCAGCAGGGGTATAACCTTCTTGGTTTTTCAGGTTAGGGTCAGCTCCAACTGCTATTAATTGTTTAGAGACAGGTAAGCATCCAACTAAGCTGGCTGCATGAAGGGCGCTTTCACCATTCTACGAAAATAAGAAAAATATTACCAAAAACACTCTGTAGGAGGATAATATAATTATAATTTTGTTCAAATTTTAGCAAATCTATTGCACTTTGAAAACTTACAATACAGTATTTAGAAATTACAGTAATAAAGAACTAAATAAAATAAAAAAACTTATAGATAAGAAAATGGTCATTAGAAATATTTTGAAAAATATAAAAATCTGCGATGTAATTTAAATAGACATGGAAAAATATATATTACTACGAGGGAAGTCGCTTATATTTCGGGAATAGCAGACAAAAAAAAATTTTTGTTATTGAAAATAGTTTTACTGCTTTTCAAAATATTCTCCTTGAAAATCAATGCACTTTTGCATTCGTTTAAACCAATCCGAGAAGCATTGCTTGCTGCCACTGTGAACTTGGTATCTACAAAATATGAGTTTTGAATGCCTCAACTGCCTCTTCCGGCGTAGAAAACCGTTGACTACGAAGTTTATTCTTAATGTGTGGGAACAAAAAGAAATCACAGGGTGCTAGATCAGGGCTGTAAGGCGGATGGTTTATCAATTCAATGTTTTGCCCGGTCAAATATTCAATTGTTTGAACCGACCTGTAAGGGCCCGCATTGTCATGGTGGAGAATGATCTGTCCTTATTTTTTCAAACACTTTTGGCAGACAAATAGTTGTGTACCATTCGGAATTGACCGTTCTACAACTCTGATTAGTTTTTCCGCGAAAACAGGCGACTATTTCTTTTGATGTGCTTCGAGTGCGAACAACTTTTGTTGGTTTTGGCTCATGTTGGAATACCCACACAGTCGACTGCTGTTTACTATCGGGCTCATACGTATAGATCCAAGATTCGTCACCTGCGATGACTTTATAAATTTCTTTGAAGCACCGCCATTGTATTTTTCGTGCATTTCTTGACACCAATAGACGCGAGTCCATTTTTGAGCGGTTGTCAAATTATGTGGTACCCAACGTGAACTAGCTTCTTAACGGCTAAATGTTAATGCAGGATCTTATGCACGCTGGTGTTACTAATACCTAGAAATGCCTCGATCTCGTGGTATATCACATAATGATCTTGCTTGATCAATTCAGACACTGCATTAATGTTTTCCGACACAACAACATTTGCGGGACAAGCTTAGCGAAATTCATTGTCCAAAGAAGGCCGTCCAAGTTTGAATTCACTCTTCCAACGTTATACTGTAGTTTTCGATGATGCTTCATCACCATATAAAGAAATCAGTTCGTCGATGCATTCTCGTTGAGATAATCCACGCCGAAAGTTATGAAAAATAATTGCCCGAAAATGTTTGCGAGTTAATTCCATTTTTTCGATGACATAAAATTTTCAAGTTACTGTCAACAATAGAAATAGTGACCGGATAATAAAACTGTCAAGGTAAATATATTGTCAAAAATGACAAACTTCACGATGCAATCATCAGATTGGAGGCAACACTAACAGTGTTGCCAGTTCCCGAAATATAAACGGCTACCCTCATATCAGGAGGTTCAAGACTGCAAAAAATATTCTATTCTTTCATCCTGCCAGGACGTTTGAATTAACATTTTGCTTAGATCTTTATATTTATCGATGGGCTTTCTTTAGCACGTTAATCACGTTTTAGAGCAAAAAATTATTTCAGTTACAAGAGTATATGTATATCGGATCATCGGAAAAGTCATAACGTTTTTTTTTCATTTCTCATAGATTCATTTATTAATATAAAAGAAGAAAATATTAATAACACTGTTTACTACGTATGTTTGAGAGATTCACTCTTCTTTAGGCAAACTTGTGTTATTAACTAGCGATTCACGAGCGAACACAGATGCAAGTATCCTTATACATACATAAACTATAAAAAAAAACACTAAATGAAAGCTAACTATATTGTGAATACAATCTAAAAACAAAGTAAAACAAATGTTTCAAAAGAAATGTCTAATACAAAAAATATGCTCAACAGGTCTCCCTGACCGAGGAGCGTGGTTAATATTAAAATTACCAGCACGAAATTTTGTGAACCACATCGGCATTGACCTTCTTGTGAGCACTATTATCGTAAACTTTACGCAACTTTTTACAAGTTGGACGCGCACCTTTTCTTGACTTGATTCGACCAAATCGCTCAACTTTTTTCAAAAATAAAGTTCAAACTGTCAACGATATATATATATATATATATATATATGACTAGCATTTGAAAAAATAAAGTAACTTTATCTGTTGCAAAAATGCATCATGACTTTCGCGACAACTCAATACAATATATTTTAATAGTTTTGGATTACTTAATGAAATGTCACGAGAATATTTAAACCCTACGATATTATTGAAGAGGAGAAAGTTGTAAGACCATGAATTTTTTGAACTGGTGTGACTAGAAAACCGAGTACACGTCGTAAGAGCATACGTTATTGCCTGGTATAATGATAGTCTCCTTCACATTTGAATCATCCTCGTATATTGACTTGCAAAAATGATTAGTTCCTTACCGGTAAAATTCCAAGGAAAGGTTTATATTTGAGTAATTCTCCTACGACAGCCGAATGTCCTTTATGTGCTGACTTGAATAAGGCAGTGGCACCATCCTGAAAAATTTGATATGTTAAAAATATTATGTATTTATTGCTAATCAATACATGCAATTTCCGTAATTTAAAAAGATAAAAACAAGTTTTAATAAACACCTTAATGATATCGAATTTGAGATTCATAAAATTTATAATTTTAATTAAATATGATCTATATTTGGAATGACTTCAATTTATTATATAACTTTATTAATAATTATATTCTCTAAAAAAAACTAATTTTAATAAATGTTATGTACTGTTACTTCACTTACGTGTCGTGCAGAGTCAACTCTTGCACCGGCTCTCAGTAACTGTGCCACAATGTGATCATGACCCATTTGTGCAGCTATCCATAGCGGTGTTGCTCCGTCCGTCCTTTTGGAGTCTGGTTCCGCACCTTGCGCCAGAAGGTACACCAAAATTTTATAATGTCCATTTTGAGCAGCTATAAACAGTGGTGTTGCTCTATCCTAGGAAGATAAAATTATATATGAAGGAATATTTAGATAACACGTTTTTTAGTATTCGTAATTGTATGATTATGCATAGCATTTTCAATGGGAACTTAGATAATATTGTAGCATATTCACATTTAATTTATGGCAATAAAGCGTAAATAAAAGCAACATATTTTTGATAAATACATGATGAGTTTATATACATACATCCTAATGTCAGTAACACATACATACATTGCAGGCCAAAAGTTTATGACTTAAAATTGAAATGTAAATATAGGTTCCTTTTTTTTTGGAGGCGGAAACTTTTAAATTGAAATAAAACACAGAAAAATGTTTTTAATATTCATGAAATTGGTTTTGTTTAAAAGGTAATTTAATGTAATTAATGTTTAAATATGATATCGGGCATATAGCCGCCGCGGTTGGCGCGTACATGGCGCAATCTCGAGGTCCAATTTTCACACACTCTTCGTAGTAAATCAGGCTGTATTTCGGCAATAACACGTCGAATGTTGGCCTCCAAGTGCTTAATTGTTTCAGGTTTACCGACGTAGACATGCGACTTTACATATCCACAGAGAAAATAATCTAATGGCGTCAAATCGAACGAACGAGGTGGCAACTTAAAAGATCCATTTCGTAAAATTAATCGTTAGTAAAATGTTTCTTTCAGTAAATTAATTGTATTGTGCGCTACGTGGCATGTAGCGCTGTCCTGCTGAAACCACATGTCTACAACATTAATGCCTTGCAATTAAAACATGACAAAGTTAGTAATCATGTCTCTGTACCGCTCGCCGTTGACTGTAACGTTCTAACCATCATTATTTTTGAAGACATATGGACCACTGACTCCACCGGTCCATAAAGCGCACCAAATGGTGACTCTTTCTGGATGTAATGGTGTTTCGATAATGGCTTGTGGGTTATCATCGTTCCAAATGCGACGATTCTGCTTATCGACATAGTCATTTAACCAAAATCGTGCGTCATCACTGAACAAAATTTTCAAACGAAATTGTGGATCAATAGCAATGTTTTCTTCAGTCCATTCATCAAATGTACGCCGCGAAAGGTGATCGTGTGGCTTCAATTCCTGTACAAATTGAATCTTGTAAGTACGAAGACCAAGATCTTTACGCAACGTTTTCCATAAAGTGGATGGACGTTTTCCATAAAGTGGATGGACACAAGTGTAATTGTTGAGCACGATGATGAATTGACGCATTTGGATCATCAACACTGCGCTGCATGCCATCAATCGCTTGTTGTGTGCGAACTGTACGATGTCTTACGGGATGCGTATTATCGTTTAGAGTAAACGTATTGTGAAAACGATCCATAGTTTCTCGAATTAATCGCTCTGATGGACGATTATGAGCACCATAAAATGCACGTAATGCCCGATGAGTTTCTCGAATTGACCTATGTTTTTCAAAATAAATTTGAGCAATTTGCATATGTTGCTCCGACGTGAATCTATTCTTGATGAATTACCAAACCAAACTAACTCCAAAACAACCGAGAACTGTCAAATCGGCTGTCACAGAAGACATTATGGCCAATTTAAAGTTCTCCATCTCCAAAAAAAAAAACACTCTTTACGCTCAATTTAAAATTGTTATTTATTTATATCTATAAATATATCAGGTTGTTACAAATGTAATGTCCGTTTTTTCCTTCAGTCTGAACTGAATCGCACCAGTGTGAAGACGTGTATGTTTTTGGTGAAAATTATTATTGTATTTGTAGAAAAGGGTATTTATTTTGAAGTGTGTACCTGTTCCATTTCTTGGAAAGACTAATACACCTGTCCTTGTCTCGCCTATGGAAATGCTGTCGGCAAGAGATATTCGGGCAATTTACCTCTTTCAATTTAAAAAGGGATTAAATGCAGCTGCAGCAACGCGAGAAATTAATCAGACGTTCGGTGAAACCACGTCTAATGAACGCACATTACGGCGATGGTTTAAAAAATTCAGCGAGGGAAATTTTGATTTGGAAAATGAGCCTCGCGGATATGCGCGTAGCACCGTTAATGACGACGAGCTGCGTGTAGAAGTTGAAAGTAATCCGTCGACAACAGTGCGTAGCCTTGCAGAAACATTTCAAGTGTCCATTGCCACCATTAGTCGTCACCTTTCTTCGATTGGCAAGTGAAGAAACTCGATCGATGGGTGCCGCACCAATTAACGGAAGCCAATAAGCCCCGTCGAATAGAGGTGGCTACCTCTTTGGCTAATCGACAGAAAGTTGAACCGTTTCTTCATCGAGTGGTAACGTGTGACGAAAAGTGGATACTTTATGATAATCGGAGACAGTCAGGACAATGGTTAGATCGAGGTGAAGCACCAAGACAGCATGCACGAGCATCACTTCACCCGCGAAAGATTATGGTGACTGTATGGTGGACCAGTAAGGGTATTATTCACTATTCATTTTTGCAACCTGGTGAAACCATCACGACAGCGTCCTATTGTGCCGAACTGGAAACTGTGCATGGAAAATTGAGCCGCTTGCAGCCCTCACTAGTCAATAGACATGGACCCATACTTCTTCATGATAATGCAAGACCTCATGTTGCACGACAGACAATCCAAAAACTTTCGGAATTTGGTTATGAAATTCTCCCTCACCGACCTTATTCACGTGACCTTTCGCCAACTGATTTTCATTTTTTCCGAAGTTTAGACAATCACTTAAAAAATAGGGACTTCCTTGACCGGGAGTCTGTAATAGCAGTCTTTGAGCAATATGTGAGCCGTCAAAACCTAGATTTCTTTTCAAAGGGAATTTTTCAGCTTCTAGGCCGTTGGCAACAAACTATTGATGTAAATGGAGACTATTTTGCAGAATAAATATTAATATTTTTTTAAATTTAGACTTTTTTTTATTCCTTACAAAATCGGACATTTCATATGTAACAACCCGATACATATTCTAATCTCACATGTGCTATTTTAATAGCTTTTTACTCGCAAGGCTATGGATTAAAAATAAACTTCGTCTATTTACCAACAGGATGTTTATGTTACAATACTATTTATGAAAAATGAATAAATAAATATATGTAGACTTTAATTCAATACGATCATAATGCATTTGGCATAGGAAAAAAAGACGCATACAAATAATGAGAAGCGGTAAGTTTTCAAGAAATGTCCATTGTCGTGTATTCTATATAGTGAGATAATAGGAATGACATTTTTGGCTCTAAGAAAACAAAAGAGACCCCACAAAAACAAAACAGAACTTAGGTATTTGTATGCTACAATAAATTTGATTTAAATCTATTGAATTAGACAAAGAATATAATTTACGAGTGGCCTTAAACTTTTGGTATGTAGTGTATAATGTTACCATCATGAACTTCTTTAATTTGTAATATGTAAGAAATCTCAATGCTTTTTATGTAACTTTCATAGAGAACGCAATTGCAACGATGATAATAAGATAGTAAAAACTAGAAATGGACTTGTTACTTAACTGTTAATATTCTATTTTATAGTCATTATAAACCAATGATTATTGAAAAGGCATGAAAGAAACCGTTCGTTTTAAAAAAAGTATTAACTGTAGATTTCATAGTTTCACCTATTTCTTCCTATTATCGTTCATTTTGATCTTTTTAATTATTTGTTCGAGAAAAGTAGTGAAGATAGAATTATAAATTTGTTACGGTTATGTTTTGGCGAAATGCATATCGAGGCGAAGTGGTTTTCGTTTTATACAGTTCCTGCCTATTAAATTAGGACCGTAGAGAAATTTAATACAAAAATCGAGTGTAATAAAGAAAGTTTTTGAAAATTATACTTAAAAAAAACAAGGAAGCGATAGTTGAATTTGATGGAGCCTGTGGTTGATTGACTTGATCAATAAGGTTGATATATAACCCCTTTCCACATTAACTTTTGTAAATTCTGTAGAGAGTCTTTCTCTCTACTGAAAGACAGGAGGAACAATATCATAAATCACACATAAATCACACAGACAGACACTTGCTTGACCATAATAACCTTTTTCAATGTAGTGCATGTTAGTTTAAGTAAAAGTAATTTTTAAAAATCTTGTGAAACAGACACAGTGTACATCTCGGTTTTGAGCGGTGTGGATCGCGTACGGAGTTTGATTTTCGTACAATTGTTTTTTCGCCGTGTTTTACCAGGTGCGACACTTTGAAATTATCTGCTGATGATGACAACTTGGTTGTCGAAATGCGTATACAGAATTTACAAAAGTTAATGTGGAAAGGGGTTATATATCAACCTTATTGATCAAGGAAGCGATATATATATATATATATATATATATAGTGGAAGGATGTTATAGAAGCGGAGGTGTACGGCAGGACCTTACCCCTAATGCGCAGTGTAGGTATTAGTTGAGTCTTAAGGTAGAAGTTCTTCTTTGTTAAAATGAGTATAGTGCATATGCAAAGCGCTTTGGAACGGTATTCTTGTACACACACAAAAGGGCTAAAATGTCCATTACTGCTGTTGCAGGATATTTACGCAAGTCCACGGGATTCGTAAAGTTTTGGATTAATTAATATAAAACAATAAAGTCTGTAGATGACATTCCAGGCCGAGGGGGATTACGAGTAACCACAACGAAGCAAGGTAAGGTCATTAGCGCATTGTTTAAAAAAGACTGAATTAATATTGCTTAACGAACAAGCAAAGTTGAGACAGAAGAATACAAAAGTAAGTTTTATGACTACGTAGTCCTTTACACAAATATAATCTAAAGTATCGCAGTACTATAATAAAATGTTGTAAGCAAATCATCGGGAAAAGCGTCTTGCGTCTCGTAATAACATTGAGCGAGATTGTTCAAATATTGTGTTTTTCCAGGAATATTTTCAATTATTGAAGTTCACCCAAATTTGAATTATATTCTCCAGTGCGACTGCTAATGCTTAGAAGACCGCAAAACAAAATCCTTACATGTGACAAATATTTAACACCATATATTATTCATTTAGGAAGATACAAATATCATATACAAACAAACTTAGAAAATAGTAAGCAATATTACAATAAACATATTAAAAAATTGCAAGCATTACTTGAAGTAGAGGTGGTACAAGAAGATGCTTCACAGAGTTCAATGTCTTCAGAATTATCTATCAAGTAGAACCAGAATCGCAGTCATATATAAGAAAAAAGTCCTGAAGGAACTTTCAGACGAAACAGACAACATATTTTAAAGAGGAAATGTAACATGCACCTAATCACACTTCAACAATTAGAACTCAAAACTCGCCAAATAAGCCGACAACACCTACAGTCTTGTCTCAAGTCATTATCTTCCAAATATACATCTAGCAGTGGATAAATTATAATATTCAAAATATGTATTGAAATTTCATTTAAATAAGGGTTTGGTGTACCTAATCTAAATATCTAAAGAAGAGATTTGTTACATATACAATAGTGATACTATAGATGGTGTTACTAAGATAGACATTATATCATGTATAGATTAAATAAGAAACGTTTTCCGACCACGTGATCACTCGTATGAAATGAGATATCGACAGGAAGTGAGGATGTCAAATTAAATACTATATTTATATTGTTGTCAGATGCGTTAATGTACTGTATACCTAATGTGTAAATCTGTAAATAGGAAATACAGAAGCTGCCTACGTAGGTTACCTAAGTGCGAACTTACAAGGATGATGAAATAAATATGATAAATTAGCTGTTAAAACAATAACAAATAACAGTGGTAAAATACAAGTAATATAACAATATTGGAATCGTAGAAAAGACAAAAGTCAAAAGTCAAAACACTATTTTATCTGTTTAGGTACAGAAAATAATCTGAGGGGGCTAAATCTGGTGAATAGGGTGCATGAGGCAGCAATTCGAACTTTACTCTATTAATTTTGGCTATTGCAATAACGGATTTGTGAGGTAGTGCATTGTCTTGATGAAACGACACTTTCTTCGTAGACAAATGCGGCCGTTTTTGCTTGATTTCTTCCCTCAAACGTTGCAATAAGTTCGCATAATACTCGCCGTTGATAGTTTTTCCTTTTTCAAGATAGTCAATGAAAATTATTCCACGCGCATCCCAAAAAAACTGATGCCATGACCTTGCCTGCAGATGAAACGGTCTTCGCCTTCTTTGGAGCCGGTTCTCCCGTTTGAGTCCATTGTTTTGATTGTTCTTTTGTTCGGGTGTGAAGTGATGGACCCATGTTTCATCCATGGTTATGAAACGGCGCAAAAATTCTGCTTTGTTGCTGTTTAACTTCGCTAAACACTCAATTGAAACATCTTCAGGACATTGTTTTTACTCAAATGCGAGCAAACGCGGCACCCACCTTGCACACAGCTTTCTCATGTTCAAATTTTCAGATAAAATGCGATGTACCGCACTTTTTGAAATGCCTAGTATGTCTGCTAGCCCACGCACTTTCACTTTCGACGATAATCCAGTACCGCTTAGTGGATTTTTTTCACCATTTCCGGAGTCGTCATCTCATTTGGTCGACCATTGCGATGTTTGTCTTGGCAGCTCTTATGGCCCTGTTTAAACTCTGCTACCCAATACTTCACTGTTGTAAACGAAGGAGCAGACACCCAGAGTAGAATCCAGTTCAGCTTTTATATCGGTTGGGCTGATGCCTTTCAAATAAAAGTATTGTGTCACATACCGATGACCATGACCAATTTTCTCCATTTTTACAAATTTACTGAAAACGTTCACTATTGATGGCTGCCAAACAAATACTAAACAACGTGGCGTCTTCAAACTTGAAACGTATGCTTTATGTACTTTCTAATACAGTGATATTTTTCAAACAACTACCGCCATTTCTAGGTCAGGCCGGGTACTTATGAGACTACCCTCGTATTATACGTGATACTTGTGTGCATAATACACATGCTCTGTATACGTCTCTTTCTATTTTTTCATGATTTCTTGACAAGACGTAGCGCATAACTATTAGAAAAACGCTTTGTGCCCTTTCTTTCTTTCTTGAACACATATGACTACTGATAAATTAGACAATTGCTGGTATGTGTTCGTATTTTGCAGCGTTATTGATACATCGGTAACTTTCGTAGTTTTTAGTATAGTCGTACATACATTGTAAGAATGTAATCTTGTTTTCTGTCTTATAAAATAAGAAGTTAATATATTAAATTCAATAAAAGTACTTTACATTAAATGAGCATTAATGTATTTTGATCGAAGCCGTCGTGTGTAACACTCCTCAACTACTTTAACATTCCTTTCCTTTGCTTTTGATGTATCAACAGAAATTTTTGTGAGCAAAATATT
>JAVIWB010001422.1:0-213110 GCA_031893035.1 Dermolepida albohirtum | reverse complement strand
AAATAGTAAGCTTTTGTTTGTATTTTTAAAAAATTTCTTTTTCTCTGCGACAGACTGTATATAAAAAATTGCAAACACCTACTCTTTTACGATACACTATCAATCTCAATGAACTGGAAAAAATTTGTAGTATCTGGTATTTTTCCCAAACAGGTTCCACTCGGCCGACGTCCATTGCACTGTAAAAATGTTCTTGTATATAAAAATCGTCTCATATCTAGTGGTGTAACTGGGGATTAAAAAATTTGTTACTTTTCCTTCTTTTTGTATGTTTGTAAAGAAAGCCTTCACCAATTTAAAAAACTAAAAACTTTGAACTCTTAAGTGGAAATTTGGTTAAATTATTAAATTTTTTTATTTCTTCCAAGCCCCCAAAAACGGTTGGTTCTTTAAACAAAACAAAAAAAAACAAAAAAAAACCCAAAACAAACAAAAACAAAAACAAAACCAAAAAAAAAAAAAAAAACAAACAAAAACAAACCATTTTTTAATCAAACAAACCCCCCTTTTAAAAATGAAAAACACCGTATCATATTATTTCGGGTCTAGATACCGAATGCCGATCAGAATTAAAGGGGGGGCGCGAGTCAGTCGAATACAACCACTGACTACAATTAAATTAAGTAGTTGTTCGTGGTACTTGGCGGGAGGTCTATCACTGACGTCCAAATTTTTTACGTCCAAAAATTAATAAATTATAATTACTTCTAACTGTACAATTAGGTATTTTTACAATAAGTTCCGCATTCAACGAAGATGTTTTCTAATAAAACGTTTAAAAATAAAAGTCTCTTAAAGAAGCTAAAAAATAAAATAACTTCTCGGAACTTAGAAAATACTCTTTAAACAGAAAATAAATATAACTTGCCAAAACTTATAAAATACTTTTTAAATACAGAAAATAAATTCAATTAATTAAATTCTAAATCTCCTGCTTGCGCTAAACAGTACCCCAATCTATTATAAAATTCATTTCGAACATTGGCCAGTACAAGAGGAGTAATAATTTGGAATTGGTGTTCGATATTAATCCGTAATTCTTCCAAATTATTAGCCTTTTCATCTTGATGCCCATATAACTTTGATTTTATGTAACCCCATAAAAAAAGTCATTAGGGGCTAAGTCTGGTGATCTTGGTGGCCAGTGAATTGTACCACTATTAGATATAACTCTTTTGGGGAATATATTATTTAAATATTCATTCACAATTCAAGTTCCATGGGCCGGACAACCATCATGCTGGAACCATACGTTCTCTAAATTAGGATTAATAGTTCTCAAAGCAGGGACAATGTCGTTTCGAAGAAGATTCAAATATATTTCCGCATTTAAATTTTCTTCGATAAAGAATGGACCAATAATGATATTCCCATAAATACCAGCCCAAACATTCAATTTTTCAGGATACTGTGTCCCCGTATTCAATTGTCGATACTCGTTTTCAATAGACCAATATCGAAGAGTCGACGGATTGTGTTTACCGTGCAACGGAAACGTGAATTCATCGGTAAATACGATAGTCTCAATGAAGTGTTCATTCGCATTTACACGTTCTATTACAGTTTCACAAAATTCCATTCTGCGGTGTTGATCAGCATGAAAAATTTCCCGATGAGTTTGGTATTTATAGGATGTGTATTTATTTTTCTTTAATATCGTATGAACTTTACCCACGCTAATACCTATCTCTTCTGATATTTTAGATATAGTAATATTGGAATTTTCTTCGACCATTGCGCACACCATGACTTCCTGCGTTTCTTTATCGTTATTTATTCTCTGTATTTTATGACATTTACATCCCAAAATGCAACCTTCTGATATAAACTTTTTAACTACTAATGATATTGTTGTTAATGCAGGAAAGGGACGATCTACACACTTTTCAGAGAAAAGGCGCTGGATACGCCGTAAAGAATTACCTTTCAAAGTCCATGTTATCATTTGAATTTTTTATTCCAATGTATACATTATCAAAGTAATAATATTAAAAAAATATTTAAATTTAAAGGTCTTACCGTAACACACTCTCCCAAATGCAAACCACAAATGACCGTTAATACGATATCGATACGCCTCC
Organism: Dermolepida albohirtum; assembly: GCA_031893035.1. Classification (NCBI taxonomy): domain Eukaryota; kingdom Metazoa; phylum Arthropoda; class Insecta; order Coleoptera; family Scarabaeidae; genus Dermolepida; species Dermolepida albohirtum. The sequence continues at coordinate 211,029 of JAVIWB010001422.1, read as the reverse complement.
AGTCAAATTAGTGGTGGGGCTGCAGCTAGTACGATCAGTAGTCAGTTATAGTCGTGATTCAAATGACTCGCGCCCCACCACTTTACATTCTGATCGGTATTCGGCAGCTAGACCAGAATATAATGTGGTACAGTTTTCGTAGCGAGGTAAAATGAATGCACGGTATATAAAACCCAGGTTTATTCGAAAATTCATTTTATATATAGAGTGTTCTTAAATTTCGAGACTTATAATTTAGAACGCTTTCTTTGTCAGTTATAGAAATAATTTTTCTCATAATATGTCACGTTCTTATGAAAATAACATATATATGGTATATACGAGGGAGCGTTTTTATATTCGCGGAATGGGGGACAATGGGTGGAAATAAAAAAACCAAATTATTTTTCTTTTTCAATATATTCACCTGCAAGACGGATACATTTTTCACATCTTTCAATTAATTTATTTATACCCTCATAAAAAAATGATTTCTCTTTATCTGCAAAATACGCCGAAACTGCCTCCTTGACTTCATCATCGGCAGTAAATTTTTTACCCCGCAGCTCTTTTTTCATTTTCGGAAACAGGTAATAATCACTCGGGGCCAGGTCTGGGCTGTAGGGTGGGTGATTCACAATTTCGAAGCCCACCTTATGCAGGGCAGCTAACGCAACGCGGCTCTTGTGGACGGGCGCGTTGTCGTGCAAAAGCAGAACACCTTTTGTCAATTTTCCCCGTCTTTTCTCTTTAATGGCTTCTTTTAGTCGCTCTAATATTGAAGCGTAATATTCTCCGGTTATAGAAACACCTTTATCTTTATAATCAATCAACAATATTCCTTCCGAGTCCCAAAATACCGTTGCCATGTGTTTCCCAGCTGATTGTGACACTTTAAATTTCTTGGGAGGTGCTGTGCCCTTTTTATGCCACTGCATGGAGTCTTGTTTGGACTCAGGTTCATAATGATGAACCCAAGTTTCGTCTCCAGTAACAATTCCACTCAATACACCACCCTTGTCTTCATTACAGAGGTCCAAAAATGCACGCGAACACTCTACGCGCTGATGTTTTTGCGGCGCCGTGAGCATTCTCGGCACCCATCTTGCGCTGACCTTAGACATGCCGAGATGATCGTGTAGGATTTTAAAAATTGTTGTATCGGATACTCCAACCATTTCTGCGAGTTGTTTCTTCTTTAGTCGAGCATCTTCGAGTACAATTTGTTCAACTTTTTGGATAAGTGGTCACCTCAATGCTCCTGCCCGGCCTCGGGTCGTCTTCAAGGGATTCCCTTCCTTGTTTAAATAAACTATGCTACTTATACACCATGGTTTTTCCTGGACAAGAGTCGCCGTAAACCAATGACATCTCATTCATTATGGTCGCGACTGATTTTCCTTGCCTGGTAAGGAACTTTATAACGGCACGATATTCGATTTTTTCCATATTTCACTTTTCACTCCTGATTATGTTACTTGGTTGACGATAGCTCAAAGGATAACTGTCTAATAACAATGAAACTTCGTATTTATACTAATCATGAGTCGCTGCACAGGCCACGCCCCCAATGCGCCTACTCACCCCTCTACAACCCGCTCATTCCGCGAATATAAAAACGCTCCCTCGTACATAAAAGCATTTATAATCATATCCAAGGATAGATTGTGTGCCTGAATCGCTTACGTGTGTACAATGTGTACTCGACCATTCGTACTGTATTATCTCGATTTAAATTTAGTCCAACAGCTTCCGGTCTAATCCAAAGGGAACTAAATTTCGGCCTCGGGGCGAAGTAATCCACGTAACGGTACATCTTTCAAGCGATATTGGTTCGGCATTAAATTGCACCAATGTCGAAATCTGTCCAGCGTTAAATGAACAGGAAACGCTTTAAATTAAACTGCTTCCGTCTCAAAGGAAATTAGAAAGAACAAAATAAATTGGCCTCGAAATTTAAACTTCTCGTTTCGAGATTCGAACTTTTATTCCTCGATACTTGTTTGTGTGTTTAAGGGGAAATATATTGCCCGCTCGATTACACATTATTTGAATTAAGTAGAAATGGAATTGGTGAATTTCGCATGTGGAACATTGCAAATCAGTATGTAATTGATGGAATTAGGCATTTGTTTTATGTCCCAAAAGTCGTTAATCTGATTTAATTGGTGAATTCGGTTAGCTGAATATAAGTTGATTAAATGTAACTTGTTTACTACTGTACTTGTTAGATATGACTACATATTTCGACAACTAAGTTGTCATCATCAGTAATAAAGAAAATAATACTTGGGATACTAGCACACACTTTACACAAATAATGCGTATTACTATAGCACGACGAGCTGCTAGAAATTTCCACTAATGTTCAAATGAGCATTACTGCTAGGCTTATTATTTGCCGTAGCGGCAAGTCAAGATCCTATATGAAGTACGTATGTGCCCATGTGCCTACATACGTAGACAAATCTGAACTGTAGGAGCGAATATTTCCGTCAATTGTCGATCGTCTCGAGCAACGCGTATGCATATCACTTTGCTATTAGTTAGCATCTCTATTTGGATTGACGATGTTATTTAGTTGAATTTGATGGAGCCTGTGGTTGATTGACTTGATCAATAAGGTTGATATATAACCCCTTTCCACATTAACTTTTGTAAATTCTGTATACGCATTTCGACAACCAAGTTGTCATCATCAGCAGATAATTTCAAAGTGTCGCACCTGGTAAAACACGGCGAAAAACAACTGTACGAAAATCAAACTCCGTACGCGATCCACACCGCTCAAAAACCAAGATGTACACGCTGTGTTTTACCAGGTGCGACACTTTGAAATTATCTGCTGATGATGACAACTTAGTTGTCGATATATGTATACAGCATACGAAAATTAATGTGGAAAGGGGTTATATATCAACCTTATTGATCACGATGTTATTTGTTTTATGTTTTTATATAAATATATGGTTAAATATGTCGAGCGTGCGGAAGAAAAATGATTCTATGATTCTACAATTCAGTGCTGACGAAACTGCAACTACATATTAAGAAAAATCAGATCATATTTCAGGATATTCCGCTGAAGCAGGTTTAAAACTGTTTACGATTATAAAGGATTATTTGGCGCAAGAGAAAAATTGCAATAGACTGTGTTGTCGTTAGTGGTGTGTATTCGCAATTGGTGTTTTAAATTTGCACTTACTCAAACTACGGTATGAACACCCTGTTTAAGGTAAATTTTGGTGGTTGAATTAATCTAAAAAGGTAAATAAAACCCCTTCCCACATCGATGATCTTGATCTGTCTAAATCTTTCGACAATCATGTTGTCATTATCAGCAGTTAATTAATCATAGCGTCGAACATAGGGCCGCTGTAATACGCGCACAAAATATCGCTACACGGTGCACTGACTTTTAAGTGTAATAATATACTAAAGTATACCGCCGCTTCCACTTATGGACCTTTTTTTAACTGATTTGCCAAAAATAGAATCATCGAAGTAAAGCTTGTGGGGTGTTCTATTTATGTTGCAAATATAATTTCTCAAAACAGCAATGGAAAATAATAATAGTAATGATGATGTAGAACCAAACATTTTCAAAAAAATTAAAATATCTCTCAAATTATTAAGTTTAGGTATAGGAAAAATCTAAGTCAAACAGTCCTAGAATATCTTGTATAATTGAAATATGCAGTAAAAAGTACATTATTTCGTTTAAAATGAACGAATTGGTATCAACTTTTGGTTCAACTGGACCTGTAATTATCATGAAAATATAGTTTTTGAATATAACTTTAAACTTATGCTTAATCTAAAATTTTTCAGAATGAAAAACAAAACAGTACCCAAGTGAATTCTTTTTGGACTATTGGTGACAGTTTTTAATTGTATTTTTCTTATACAAATATGGTTTTATATTTGACAATCCTGCACGTTTGCAATATTTTTATTTATATACTCTGTTTTCATTTATGACGCATCCATGACGAACGTGATTAATAAAAATATTATTATTAATCACCTTGTATGTAATGCATTTAAAAAAAAATCGCATTACAGTGCAGCGTTATACAGTGTGTATCAGCCAAATGGAATAAATTCGATAATAATTAAATGTAAGGGTGTTCGAAAAAACACTCGAACACGTCGATTGGGATTTTTAGTTGCGTATTTTTTTAAATAAAAAGTTTATATACAGGGTGTGTCATGTAAAAGTGGTCAATACCAACTTTCTTATTTTAAATCCAATACCCTATCAAATATTGTATTAAATTTTTGGATTCTTTAGGAAATTCCAGACATATTTCATGTACAATGTCCTATACCTATCTTCGACTGTTTCGGAAATATTAAATGTTTTCAGATTAATAATTTTGTTTACAATTAAAATAAGATTTTCACATAATAGTTTGTTTACCGAACTATTAAGTGAAAATCTTTAATTGTACTTGTACTTCGTTTTAAAATACCTTGCCTTAGCAAAGTGTTGTCAGTGTCATAGTGTTGTCAGTGTCATAACTGTTTGAATTTCGTTAACTACATTTCAGCAAAATGGTTCATTTAACAGAAATGCACAAAATAACAATTCTGCAGATGATTGGTTATGGAGATAACACGCGGACACAAATGGAAGTTGCTCACTTATTTCATGAGAAATTTCCAAATTTGCCGCCTATATCCCAAGGAACAATTAGTAAAATAGAAAAGCAGTTTCGCGAGTTTGGACATGTAAGGCAAATAAAAAAAGCAGCTGCGAATGCAGTAAGTAATGATATCAAACTGGATATTGTGCTTGAGTTTGAAGAAAACCCGCCTACTTCTAGTAGACAAGCAGCGTCAATGTTCGATGTTTGGCATTCATCGATTACTTGCACATTAAAAGAAAATAAAATGCATCCCTATAAAATTATACCAACTCAGGAGCTCATGGAAGACGACTTTGATAGGAGAACGTATTTTTGTGAACAAATGATAACAATGTTAGATAACAATGTGATCCAATTAGAACATATTTTATTTTCGATTAAGCGTAGCTTTACGCTTCACGGTCATGCTAATCGTCAAAATTGCCGCTATTGGTCCAGGGAAAATCCTCACTGGATGAGGGAAGAACATACGCAATACCCTGAGAAGGTTAATGTTTGGGCAGGAATTGTTGGAGATCATATCGTAGGTCCTTTTTTCATTGATGGAAATTTGAATGGCGACAATTATTTAGCATTGCTTCAAAATAATCTCGTGCCAGCTTTGACAAACTTATATCCTGATCTAGCAAATCCACAAATTTCAGCAAATACGATGTGGTTCCAGCAAGATGAAGCACCACCCCATTACCAAATCAATGTCCGGCAGTACCTCAACCAAATATTCCCGAATCGGTGGATAGGTAGGCGAGGATCGATGGAATGGCCAGCACGATCCCGTGATCTAACGCCATTAGACTTCTTCTTATGAGGATATGTCAAGAGTATAGCATACAAAACTAAACCCCTCGACTTAGCTGACTTAAGAAGACGAATAGTTGCAATTAGATCGGTCACACCTGAGATGTTAAGCAACGCTAGAAAAAATTTTTATTTAAGATTAGGATGTTGTCAAGACGTTTTCGGCGAACACTTTGAACATCTCCACAGTGACATTAATGTTTTTCTTGTTATTTTTAACATTATCAAAAATTTTTCAAATTAATCTGAAAACATTTAATATTTCCGAAACAGTCAAAGATAGGTATAGGACATTGTACAGGAAATATGTCTGGAATTTTCTAAAGAATCCAACAATTTCATATTTAACAGGGTGTTGCATTTAAAATAAGAAAGTTGGCATTGACCACTTTTACATGACACACCCTGCATATAAACTTTTTATTCAAAAAAATACGCAACTAAAAATCCCAATCGACGTGTCCGAGCGTTTTTTCGAACATCCTTCCATTTAATTATTATCGAATTTATTCCATTTGGGTGATACACATTGTATGTAACGTAAGTAAAGACGACGTACCTTTTTGTCTTGGTGTAGTTAAGATGCTTATATAAAAAATTATCAATTCGCAATTAATGACATTTTTGTTTTTGTAAATTGAAATGTTATTATGGCCGCCTTTTATTTAATATTTATACGCATAATAAAATAATTAATTGTAGTAATGCGTATATTAATTGATAACAAATTGCATTGACCACAGAGATAGGAGTAGATAATCTAGAAAAACGAAGGAAGCATTTTTTAAATCATAAATACAACTATGTCAGAAATGACCGATTTTATCAATTTATCAGGTTGTTACAAATGTAATGTTCGTTTTTTCCTTCAGTCTGAACTGAATCGCACCTGTGTGAAGACGTGTATGTTTTTGGTGAAAATTATTATTGTATTTGTAGAAAAGGGTATTTATTTTGAAGTATGTACCTGTTCCATTTCTTGGAAAGATTAGGTGAGACAAGGACAGGTGCCTTGTCTCGCCTATGGAAATGCTGTCGGCAAAAGATATTCGGGCAATTTACCTCTTTCAATTTAAAAAGGGATTAAATGCAGCTGCAGCAACGCGAGAAATTAATCAGACGTTCGGTGAAACCACGTGTAATGAACGCACATTACGGCGATGGTTAAAAGAATTAAGCGAAGGAAATTTTGATTTGGAAAATGTGCCTCGCGCGTAGCACCGTTAATGACGACGAGCTGCGTGTAGAAGTTGAAAGTAATCCGTCGACAACAGTGCGTAGCCTTGCAGAAACATTTCAAGTGTCCATTGCCAAAATTAGTCGTCACCTTTCTTCGATTGGCAAAGTGAAGAAACTCGATCGATGGGTGCTGCACCAATTAACGGAAGCTAATAAGCTCCGTCGATTAGAGGTGGCTACCTCTTTGGCTAATCGACAGAAAGTTGAACCGTTTCTTCATCGAGTGGTAACGTGTGACGAAAAGTGGATACTTTATGATAATCGGACACGGTCAGGACAATGGTTAGATCGAGGTGAAGCACCAAAACAGCATGCACCAGCATCACTTCACGCGCCAAAGATTATGGTGACTGTATGGTGGACCAGTAAGTGTATTATTCACTATTAATTTTTGCAACCTGGTGAAACCATCACGGCAGCGTCCTATTGTGCCGAACTGGAAACTACGCATGGAAAATTGAGCCGCTTGCAGCCCTCACTAGTCAATAGTCATGGACCCATACTTCTTCATGATAATGCAAGACCTCATGTTGCACGACAGACAATCCAAAAACTTTCGGAATTTGGTTACGAAATTCTCCCTCACACACCTTATTCACCTGACCTATCGCCAACTGATTTTCATTTTTTCCGAAAGTTTAGACAATCACTTAAAAAATAGGGACTTCCCTGACCGGGAGTCTGTAAGAGCAGTGTTTGAGCAATATGTGAGCCGTCAAAACCTAGAATTCTTTTCAAAGGGAATTTTTCAGCTTCCAGGCCGTTGGCAACAAACTACTGATGTAAATGGAGACTATTTTGCAAAATAAATATTTAAATTTTTTTAAATTTAGACTTTTTTTTATTCCTTACAAAATCGGCCATTTCATATGTAACAACCTGATATAATATAAAGTAGAAAAGAAAATAATAAATATTAATAAAACAAATAGTTACTTCTTATACAATTTGAAGAAATACGTACTTAACCCATAGATTCAATTAAATAATTGTTAATTTTTAAAGAAATTTACAAAAGTCGAGACTGGACAAATGTCAATAGCAAACATTGTATACTCAGTTACGAATTCCAATCTCCCAAATATATTCATTCACTCCTAATGTCTGACGTGACGAATAAATGGGGCCGATTTACTTTAACGTTCTGTAAATTCTGAAAACAACACAGCTTAATATCCCTCAAAAGACGACAAGTCAAGCCGCGAAGATTAATAGACTGAAGAGGTTTCCCCGGAGGTGTAGAACAGAGGTGAAAGTAAGGGTTAGCCGGACATATTTCTGCATAAATATGGCCCGTTAACGTGCCCGTTTCGAAAACGAACTTCGCCCGTTGAAAAAGCGGAGACGTACCTGAAATATGGTTTCGTTTCAACGCGCCAAACGAGAAGATGTGGTCCCATCGGTGGCTGTTGAAAAGTATTACAGTCCAAATTCGTTTTTCAAAATGAATAATTTATTTGGGAATGGATACAGATCATGAGGCGGTCCGTGTTTCAAACCCTTTTAAGTGAAATTCGATTTGTAATTTTCTGCATAAGGGCTTGAATAATGAATTTGTAAAAGTTAAAGAAATGACGGGAAACAAAAATGGTAGTTTCATGTTGATTTTTGCAACCGTACAAAGTGCGCACCGTTGTTAATTTCTTTGTTAGCGGAGCTTTGAGTTTTATTAAATTTGGTGGAATTTTTCGAATACTTTGATGGTTGATTGAAGACGTTGAAGTCTCACTGCATGCAATGTTTGCATTACTTGAGCCTTCGTGTCCTTTAAGAAAGTATAAAATATTGGGTTGGCAACTAAGTACTTTCGGTTTTTACTGATAGAGAGCGTTACTTTATTTTTTGTATAACGTATGTTAGTGCTGTACTTTACCGTTTGTCGCGTGATACTAGTCACATTGACGTAACTTCAGAAGCAAGTAGTGCGTGATTTTTATTAAAGCTATTAGTTGTGGGTTAATTTTAAATGGAGTGCAGAAACGAACATTTTCGACATATTTTACTATTTTATTTCCGTAAAGGAAAGAAAGCTGCTGCGGCTCACAAAAAGATATGTGAAGTTTATGGTGCTAATTGCTTAACAGAGCGCACGTGTCAGAATTGGTATAAAAAATTCCGTTCTGGAGATATTTCCCTCAAAGGTAAGCAACTTTCTGGTCGGCCTACTGAAGTTGATGATGACCAAATCAAAGTCATAATTGAAGAGGATCGTCATATAACTGTTCGAGAGGTTGCGGAGAGGCTACATGTATCGCACACAACAATTGAAAAACATTTAATATGTCTTGGGCTTGTTACGGAGCTTTATATTTGGGTACCTCACGAATTGAAAGAAATTCATTTAACACAAAGAATCAACTTTTGCGATATGCACCTCAGACGAAATGAAACCGACCCTTTCTTAAAAAGAATCATCACTGGTGATGAAAAATGGGTCCTGTACAGTAACATAGTTCGAAAACGATCATGGAGCAAACACGATAAACCAGCTCAAACCACATCGAAAGCTGAATTGCACCCAAGCAAGATCATGAAGTCAGTTTGGTGGGATTACAAAGGTGTTGTGTTTTTTGAGCTGCTTCCAAGGAATCAAACCATCAATTGTGATGTTTACTGTAAACAATTAATAAAACTGGATGACGCAATCAAAGAAAAACGGCCAGAATTGTCAAATCGGAAAAGTGTAGCTTTCCACCAAGATAATGCAAGGCCTCGCACATCTTTGGCAACTCGTGGGAAACTTGGCTGGGAAGTGATGCCACATCCCCCATATAGCTCTGATCTAGCACCATCTGATTACCATCTATTTCGAAGTTTACAGAATTCTTTGAATGGTAAAACTTTCACAAATGACGATGACCTTCACTCGCACCTGCTTCAGTTTTTGCTGATAAGGACCAGAAATTTTATGAGCGCGGAATCATGCAGCTGAAAGAAAGATGGCAAAAGGTCATTGAGTAAAATGGAAAATATATAATTTATTAAAAACTATTCTTTGTTTAAAAAAAAGTGTTTTATTTTATACTGCAAAACCGAAAGTACTTAGTTGCTAACCCAATAGTAAGTTCTCTGTATAACGGACAGTAGCGGTGTATATAAAACTGTCCAGTGTTCAGAGATGTCCATTGGTGGGGGAAAGAAAGAGTGTAAATAATTTTTAATTAATTTATTCTTACAACATACTTAAAACTAACTTATTTAAAAAAATCCGAAATTTTAGTTTGTTTTAGATTTTCCATTCTTCTTTTTACAATTTGTGTTTCTACATTGCATACTATCTCAGCGACTTTTTCTCCCTGAGTAAAATCGCCAGACAAGAGAAGTTTTGAATATCCTTTAGCTTTTCATAAGCTTTGCTAATGTTTTTAGTTTCTGAAATAATGTCATGACCACAAATTATTCGATACGATATGTTGTGTCGCTGAGAAAACTTATCAAACCACCCATTTGAAACTTTAAATTCATAATTTAGCTCCTGTGCACCTTCCAGAGATTTTTCCCTTATTATTGTATCGGACAATGGAATGTTCTTCGCGCACACTTTGCAAAGCCACTCATACATTATTTGGTCTAGTGCAGCTCCTTCTGTTTTCGCAAATTTCTTCTTTTGCTGTGAATTTCCATTGACAGCAAACCGTCTATTAATATCAACTTTGCTTTTCAAAATATCTCCCGCTTGACTTTTATCGATACAGAAATCTTTCCGCAAACAGTCTCACACTAAGGTGGAGGTCGCAACATTATCCAATGTTGTATATTGATCAATAAATTAAATATAAGTTACACACATTTAAATGGAAGTGTTTGTAAACTGTTAAAACATTTACCATAAGTGAAATTAATAGTGTCAAAATAAAGGTGAAAAAACCGAAACAATGCAAAAAAAGCTCCTACATCATATCGCAAACTTTTTATAATTTTTTTCTTATATTACGTGTTCGTTACTGTTACTAATTTCCCAATCATGGTTCATATTCAGTGACGAGTCACGACTCGAAACGGTCACAGAATCTATCAAATTTTATTGTACTTTAAACACTATTAATAGTACTAACACAAAGGTTTGAGTTTTGAATTTCGTTTGAATTAAAAAAATATTTAAGCACCTCACTATATACAGTTACGGCTGTACATTTAATGCACATTTTCCGATATTCATTTATTGCATTATTATTTTAAAGAAACACCCAAAACTTTCTAAAATTTTCGTTTGACGTTATGCTCGTGTTGGTTTTCAGTTTCTTGCACATCCAGATTTATTGTTTATTCGAAATATAAACAAGAATTCTTGTTTCCAGTGTTATAATTCTTGGATATAACTGCTAGCGTCGACATATCGTAACAATCGTAAAACATTTGTATATTTTAAAAGCGCATTTTGAGAGTGTAATGTACATATTCCTCGGAGACTTGAGAAAACAGCGATATATCGACTAAAATTGTAGAAACATGATAATATTGTATATGAAAGAACTTTAAGTTACATTTCTCACAGCTTTACTGTTCCCATTCCGGTATTTCTTTTTAATACGTGTCTGTTTTGCATTTCAACCTGTCGTCCTTTCTGCGCCGGCATATGGTGAAACATCGCCAACGTAGATATTGTATATATAACAAGGAACAACACAGAATCCTAAACGACAGTTTTTAACGTCGACATCAAACGTTTAGTGCACTTATGTGTAAAATGGCGGTACGTAGCGGAATCTTTCTGACAACATGTCGGTATCGTGAGCCCCTATGGGACCCAGAATAGCCTTCGGGATAGTACATTTCTCTTCGTTTTACTTTGCGGTTTGTATGTTTCACTTAGTCTAGCAGGACCGTATCTAACGGACGTTATGTTTCTGTATATTCATGAAATATTCATGTATACAGATTGTATGAAGTTATACTGCATAAAGGGCTTTACGTAATGCAAAATGTAGGGTTCGTAGAGAGAATACGTAGGTCTCTTGAAGAAATATAATTTATTCTGCAAAATATAAAATAATGAAATATATACGTCTAGTATATACACACACACACATATATATATATATATATATATATATATAAAATAAATATATAAAATAAATATATAAACCATTCTTGAGAAGGAATGTCTTTAAATCACTCTTGAATTTCGAAAATGATTTTTCAATACATGATAATGGTAGCGTATTTAGATGTAGATATTTGTGTTGGGCAGCTTTAGTAACTAGCCTGTGATTGGGAAGTAGAATATATATATATATATATCTATATCACAGGCTAGTTACTAAAGCTGCCCAACACAAATATCTACATCTAATTACGCTACCATTATCATGTATTGAAAAATCATTTTCGAAATTCAAGAGTGATTTAAAGACATTCCTTCTCAAGAATGGTTTCTACACGTTAACGGAGTCCCTGAAAAGGATAAAGTCAATGAATCATCACCCATTTGGTAAATTTATTGTATAACAATCTAGTAAATTAACACTAATGAACTATTTGTTTTTAACTTAATTTGCTAAGGTTCTTACAATCGTCATTGCGTAGTGTTGCTTCTGGTGTATCAAGGTGCACTTGTCAACCCTGAATACCTATAATATTTTGAATTACCAGGGTCCCTCTCAGATAGGTCTTCTCTCCGTATCCCTAAATGGACGCTATATATGTACATACATACATACATCGTGGCTTTAAAAATAAAAATTTGTAAAGCGAAAAAAATTTATATGCAATCGTCTTCAGCCTGAAGTTAAGCTCGTTCTTGAACTGTAGGAGTGGGAACAACTGTTGGCTATGTTCACCGTGTGGTGTTTCCAGGTCATTCTTTTGTGGTAACACCAAGGTATATCCTCTCTTCCCGCGGGATGGTCACGTTATTTAGCCGCAGCTCTGGGACCTACACGTAACACTGGGACTCGCTGATACAGATGGCAAAACTTGAAGAGAAATCGAATGAGATTGAAGAGATGATTTTTATACGTTTTTCTTGTTATGAAACCTTAACATCTAGTACATTGTTGATTTTCTAAAAATCGTCTTACATAAAAATAAAAAAATACATTGTTTTATTTGGGAAAAAAAGTTTTGGACACCTCTGATTAAACCAGAACCAAAAGATCATTTTAAATATTAAAGGGTTATGTAATATATATATATATATATATATATATAATTAATAAGGTTGAACGATCTGGGTAACCAGCGATAGGAACCGTTGGAGAGATGAACGTATGGAGATATTGATTGCTGGAATCATGCCAATTATGCGAAAATGGTTCAAAATTAACATTATTGAAGTTTTTCGTTTAGGTTTGACGAAGTAATATAATATTCTTCATTTTTCGTATAGGTGAAGCTTTGTGCTACTTGTAAAGTCGCAGAAGCAATAATTTTTATAACATTCTACTCCAGTAGCAATCTTAATTTACACGCGAAAGTAAATGGGGCATATTAAGAGTATAAAAATAATTTTTTTTAGGATCAATTACATAAAAAATAGTAAAACAAACAGTGCAAAATTATAAAAGCGTATGGACGTTTTTCACAAAAACATAATGAATTTCGACCAAAATTACTTTATAAAGAAGAGAGACATCAATTTCATCAGCCAAAATATATTAATGCTAATGCAAATTTAATATTGAATGGAAGGTAAACACAAACCAAACTTTACTTTAAGCAGAGTAAACGAATTGATAAATTAATTTTGAGCTGACATTGTTTGAGTTTATATTGCGTGATTGGTGTCGTAATATAGACTGTCCTCATACATTTAACGCATTGTGAAATTGTCTGAAGAGGCGCGAAAACATAATTAAAACAGAAATTTGTAACCAGTTTACCAAACAGATACTTAATGTCCCTGCCTGGGTATAAGTTTCTAAAAGTTTCTAAATTACCTCGAATTAATTTGTAATATTGGAAAAACTAGTTTTAAACTAATCGTGAAAGTTTATTGGGTATTTTACAGTTTCCAAACAATGTAAAGATACTAAATCTTTTAATTAGTACGTCTAAGGAGAAAAGGAAATCTATCTAATTGGATATTGTCGATATACAATTTTAAATAGTAATAAATATAGGCCATTTAAAACACTGATTGCAGTCATATATACAGTCATTATTAAATTCTCTTGTTATGTAGTTAATATGTAAACAAATAAATTATATACCAGGCGTATCGAAAAAGCATTACCGGTTTTTTCGTAAAAACAACTACATAATTTTCAAGAAAGTGGAAAAATTTATTTGTTCAAAGTATTGGTCATTTGATTCTACACACCTTGCCCATCTTTCAGGCAATTTATGGAGCTATCCCAAAAACACTGTTTGTCCTTTGAGCAAAACCATTCATTGAGCCATTTTATAACTTCTTCAAAATTAGCAAAGTGCTGCTCTGCAAGCGCGTGCCTTATTGATGCAAAAAGGTGATAATCAGACGGCGGGGCAAGGTCTGAAGAGTACGGCGGGTGCGATATTATGTCCGATCCAAGTGCTTTTGATGCTTCCTTGATCGGTTTTGATGTATGAGACGGCGCGTTATCGTGGCGTAAAATCACTTTACCGTGTCTTCGGGCCAATTCTGGATATTTTTCTATCAATGCATGGTTCATATTGATAATTAATTGTTGGTAACGATCTGTATTAACTGTTTCACCAGGTCTCAACTGTTCATAATACACCACGCTACCCTGATCCGACCAAATACAGAGCATTGTTTTGTGACCAAAACGATTTGGCCTTGGAATCGATGGGCCAACTCTCCAGGTGATAATCGTGACTTTTTAGGCTTTGGGTTTTCGAAATAAATCCATTTTTCACCACCCGTCACTATTCGATGCAGAAATAACTTCAAATCATACCTTTGAATCAGCATTTCACAGACGATTTTTCGATTTTCAATTTGCTTGTCGTTCAATTGATGAGGCACCCATTTTCCCATTTTCTGGATTTTTGCCATTGCTTGTAATCGGTCGCCAATCGTTTCTTGGGCCACGTTTAACGCTTCTGTCAATTGTTTTTGTGTTTGGGTTAGGTTTTCATTCAATAACTCTTGCAGTTTTGCATCTTCGAACTTTTTCGGTCTACCAGAACGTTCTTGAACTCTGGAATTGTCGAAATTAAGCCTCACAGTTTTTTATGGTTGAGCATGCTCACCATAAGTTTCTACCAGCAAACGATTTTTTCATTAAATAAGAAAAGTAATGCATTCCGAAAATACATTTTTCGAGGCACGAAAACAAAGAGGTATAGATTTATGACAGTGTTACTTTCGCAAAATATAACATGTATGGGTTTGAAGCTCAATATCAGTGGAATAAAATGACATATGTGTCAAATTAAGACATTGCATACTTATTCATTTCCGATGTTTTAATTTCAAACATTCTATCAAGAAATGGATGATCTTCATCTACGAAAAGAAGTGGATCTATATCACGTACCACTTCAATAGTACAATTTATAGTATTAGTGACAACTAAGTCTAGTAGTCTATTGTTATAGTTACACATATTATTTTATTGTTTTAAATTCAAATTACTCATACATATATGCTATATTTTTATTGTTATTATTATTATCAGCATTATTATGTTCAGAAACAAAATTGGGACAGTTAATGTCTCCACATATTATAAGATCATGTTTATTCAAAAGTTCCAAACTAAGCGCTTCCAAATAAACATCGTAGTTATCATATGTCACAGCTAGTGGAATGTAAATATTAACTATACACACATATATATATATATATATATATATATATATATATATATATATATATATATATATATATTGGGTTGGCAACTAAGTACTTTTTTACTGATAGAGAGCGTCGCTTTAGTCTTTGTATAACGTATGTTAGTGCTGTACTTTACCGTTTGTCGCGTGATACTAGTCACATTGACGTAACTTCAGAAGCAAGTAGTGCGTGATTTTTATTAAAGCTATTAGTTGTGGGTTAATTTTAAATGGAGTGCAAAAACGAACATTTTCGACATATTTTACTATTTTATTTCCGTAAAGGAAAGAAAGCTGCTGCGGCTCACAAAAAGATATGTGAAGTTTATGGTGCTAATTGCTTAACAGAGCGCACGTGTCAGAATTGGTATAAAAAATTCCGTTCTGGAGATTTTTCCCTCAAAGATAAGCAACCTTCTGGTCGGCCTACTGAAGTTGATGATGACCAAATCAAAGTCATAATTGAAGCGGATCGTCATATAACTGTTCGAGAGGTTGCGGAGAGGCTACATGTATCGCACACAATAATTGAAAAACATTTAAAATGTCTTGGGCTAGTTAAGAAGCTTGATATTTGGGTACCTCACGAATTGAAAGAAATTCATTTAACACAAAGAATCAACTTTTGCGATATGCACCTTAGACGAAATGAAACCGACTCTTTCTTAAAAAGAATCATCACTGGTGATGAAAAATGGGTCCTTTACAGTAACATAGTTCGAAAACAATCATGGAGCAAACACAATAAACCAGCTCAAACAACATCGAAAGCTGAATTGCATGCAAAAAAGATCATGCTTTCAGTTTGGTGGGATTACAAAGGTGTTGTGTTTTTTGAGCTGCTTCCAAGGAACCAAACGATCAATTCTGATGTTTACTGTCAACAATTAATAAAACTGGATGAAGCAATCAAAGAAAAACGGCCAAAATTGTCAAATCGGAAAGGTGCAGTTTTCCACCAAGATAATGCAAGGCCTCACACATCTTTGGCAACTCGTGGGAAACTATTGGAGCTTGGCTGGGAAGTGATGCCATATCCCCCATACAGCCCTGATCTAGCACCATCTGATTAGCATTTATTTCGAAGTTTGCAGAATTCTTTGAATGGTAAAACTTTCACAAATGACGATGACCTTCACTCGCACCTGGTTCAGTTTTTTGCTGATAAGGACCAGAAATTTTATGAGCGCGGAATCATACAGCTGAAAGAAAGATGGAAAAAGGTCATTGAGCAAAATGGAAAATATATAATTGATTAAAAACTATTCTTTGTTTAAAAAAAAGTGTTTTATTTTATACTACAAAACCGAAAGTACTTAGTTGCCAACCCAATATAATAATAATAATAATAATATTTATTAACCACCCAATAGAATACTCCTGTAGAATATACAAACCAAAAATTACAATTACATTGATAATACATATAAATAAATCAAAAACACAAAAAAAATTAATAACAAAATAATAGAATTCAATGTAATCACTAAGGTTGATATATATATATATTCCACATTAACTTTTGTATTACTGTATTCGTATTTCGACAACTAAGTTGTCATCATCAGCAGACAATTGCGAAGTGTCGCACCTGTACGAAAACAAACTTTGTTTTCGTACAGGTATTTTTCGCCGTGGTTTATCAGGTGCGACAAATAAAAAATAAATCAAATTAAATCCAATCAAACACCGCGACGATGTAGTTGGTTGAAATCCCTAGCCGCGTGTGTAAGTGGAGCCCTAAACAGAATGTTGGTTCTTGGCGTTCCTATTGCTAAAGGATCACCGAACCTCCTCCAAGCGTGGAACCGCAAAACCTACGCCAGCCAACAGCTCTGGCGCATCAATTTTCCCCGAAATCAAGCCAGACATAAACGTAGCACTGACATGCCGCCTCCGTTCTGCCAAGGACTCAAAGTCATTACTAAGTAGAAGTTCCCCGTAGTCAGTGTCGTGTCCCAGATAAAAACCATTTTCTTTGAATGATAAGTATTTCAAAAACTTTCTCTGCACTCGTTCCACGGCATCAATTTGATTAACGTAAATAGGGTACCACACCAGCTTACTACGCACCAACGCACGAAATAAAGAGGATATATATATATATATTGGGTCTGGGAAAAAGTTCGTGGCGTTTTTCCCGATAGATGGCATTGGTTGCCGATAACTAAAGAACAACAAGTCACAGCGACACCACCGAGGGTTCGTTTTTTAGATGACCTTCCGAACGTTAGTTTGAGCGTAGAAACATTGTAATCGGTGCAGTGGTTGGAAAGTTATTCGCACTTGAAAATGGAGAAGAATAATGAGAAATTTCGCTATATTCTGCAATATTATTATGATAAGGGGAAGAACGCTGCGCAGGCTTGTGATAAAATTTGTGCTGTGTACGGTGAAGGTACTTTATCGAAATCTGTTGCGCGGAAATGGTTCGCTCGCTTTCGTTCTGGAAATTTCAATGTGAAAGATGAGTCACGCTCCGGTCGTCCAATCACTGAAAAATCTGATGAAATTCTTGAAAAAGTCCAACAAGATAAGCATATCAGCAGTGTCGATATTGGCATGGAGCTAGGCATTGACCACAAAACTGTTTTGAACCATTTACACAAAGCTGGTTACAAAAAAAGCTTGACGTATGGGTTCCTCATGAGTTGAGCGTGAAAAACATGATGGACCGAATTAACATCTGCGATGCGCTGCTGAAACGGAATGAAATCGAGCCGTTTCTGAAACGTTTAATATAAAAATGGATTACGTACGATAATCGGAAGCGTAAAAGATCGTGGATAAAGGATATGAGCCGTCACAAGCGTTCGCTAAGCCAACATTGACGCCAAAAAAAGTGATGCTGTGTGTATGGTGGGACTGGAGGGGAATCGTCCACTACGAGCTACTTCCAACTGGTCAGACGATTGATTCTCAACTCTACTGTGCACAACTAGAGAGATTACGCCAGGCGATTGAAAGAAAACGGCCCGAATTGATTAATAGGAAAGGTGTTGTCTTCCATCATGACAACGCCCGACCACACACTTCTTTGATGACCCGTCAAAAATTGAGAGAGTTTGGTTGGGAAGTTTTGATGCACCCACCTTACAGTCCGGATATAGCACCCTCTGACTGTCATCTGTTTCGATCTCTGCAGAACTCTCTCAATGGAATTAAGTTGGTTTCAAAAGAAGCCTGTGAAAACTACTTGATTCAGTTTTTCGACCAGAAACCACAGAAGTTTTTCACCGACGGGATCATGGATCTACCAAAAAAATGGCGAAACATTGTCGATAATAATGGAGCATATTCGGTTTAAATGAATTCGTCCACGCGCCATGCGGGGACCAGTTGAATTTTACTGAAAAAACGCCACGAACTTTTTCCCAGACCCAATATATATATATATATATATAATGTATTATATATATATATATAATGTATTATATATATATATATATAATACATTCAAAATATATTTACTAATAACCTTGTCGAAGGAATTAAATGACAAGCATTAATGTCAGAAATAGGAGTTATTTGCAAATTACTAGAATTAGCAATGAGAACGCCACCACTCCTCGAACGTTATACTTCTTGATAATCCTTATCACATCCATGTACATCAAAGGAGAAGTGAAATGATCCAGAATTTGTAATATTAGAAGTTGGCCACGCTTCTGTGAATAATATAAAATCGACGCCCATACAGAATGAAGTGGTGTAGACAATATCCAGTTATGAGTGAGGCCCATGTACACATTAATAACAGATACGTAAAGTTTTACTTTTCCTGCTAGGTCTAGTTTTCCAGCCTTATTCTAGACTTAAGAAATCTCAATTTATAGTATTAATATAAGAATAGAAACGAATATCTTACGGATAATTACATACACGCCTCTGGCAGAATATATACGAATTGTCCAAAAAATGTTTCCGTAATGATACAGCAAATCGGAAAATTCGACAAAGGAAAGCGAATAATTTCGGTTAATAATCATTAAGGGAAGATATCCTATATTTGCCTGTACTTTGATGACATCAAAGTAAGTAATTTAACGCACCACGCTTATTACAAAGAGTAATTATGACATGACAACGAATGTGATTTTCTCTCTTTAATGATACACCGGAGTATAAACTGAGAACCAACAGATTCTCACGCACTCGAAACCTCGTACACAACAGTTAATTATATATCAAGGAACTGAAAGTGTTCGCGAACAGAAAAGGAAGTCCTCCAATTAAATCGACTCGGGATAAAGGAATATAGTTTCGCAGAAAACTAAGGTGATTTTTCCAATTAATTTTCTATTTTTCTTTCAGGATCATTAATAACTTTCAATAAAGTTCAATTAAATTTATTTGAAGTTTAGATTTTCTTTTGAAACAAAATGAATTAATTTTTAGAATTTTACTATCTGTTAAGTAGTCATCGTTTATATCTTTAGATTTATTCGCAACAGACAAAGAAACTTAAAAATATCGTAGCGAAATGTAAACTTTCTAATTCGAAGTTGGATTATTTCTAAGTTTGGAATGATTTTGCTATGAACAATAGACAATAAGTATTCTTCTAGTTCAAAACAATTGTTATACGGACTGCCAAAGCTAAATTCGAAATTTTAAATTTTGATGAATATTTAAATTTTTCCAAAGGAACTCGCAAAAATTGGTATTTTTCAAAAGTGGTTGCAAATTAATAAATCTTTGCATACAGATACTATCGAATGTTCTAAAAACGATTTTGATATCGAAATTTATCCAACTCTTTCGGTTTAATCGCAGCAGGACAAAAACCTTAAAAAAATCGTAGCAAAATGTAAATTTTCTAATTTGAAGTTGGATTATTTCCAAGTTTGGAATGATTTTGCTATGAACAATAGACAGTATGTATTCTTCTAGTCCAAAACTACTATCATACGCACTGCCAAAGCTAAATTCGAAATTTTAAATTTTGATGAATATTTAAATTTTTCCAAAGGAACTCGCAAAAATTGGTATTTTTCAAAAGTGGTTGCAAATTAGTAAATCTTTGCATACAGATACTTTCGAATGTTCTAAAAACGATTTCGATGTCAAAATTTATCCAACTCTTTCGGTTTAATCGCGACAGGATAAAAAACTTTAAAAAATCGTAGCAAAATGTAAACTTTCTAATTTGAAGTTGGATTATTTCCAAGTTTGGAATGATTTTGCTATGAACAATAGACAATAAGTGTTCTTCTAGTCCAAAACTACTATCATACGCACTGCCAATGCTAAATTCAAAACTTTTTGACGAAAAGATACTATTCGCAAGAATTAATACTGTTTCTGCTTCTGGGTTTCCGGGCTGGAACCGCGTCACTGGTGTATCTGCCGACGTTTCGTACCCATTTGTATGGGACATCTTCAGGGATGAACTACTGCACTGAAACGTGTTTTTCAGTGCAGTAGTTCAGCCCTGAAGATGTCCCATACAAATGGGTACGAAACGTCGGCAGATACACCAGTGACGCGGTTCCAGCCCGGAAACCCAGAAGCAGATAGCATGGACCACGACCGCGGAAGTCTACGTACCAAATTAATACTGTTTCGTTTAATAAATTTATAACCTAACATTTATTTAAAAATGGTGTCGAGTAAGAAATATAAAACGTATAAAGTGACTTGCAAAATAGTTCCTATTTCGAATGTAAACATTAAAAAAAATTTGAAAATTTAATTATAAAAAAGTAAATAAAGAACAGCACAGTACATTTACGTGAATTGTAATTACAGAAGCCTTTGTACGCCGTTATTCAAGGTTTATTTTCTACAAAATTTCTGCTATATGAAATGTATGCATTATTCTGTTCCATTAGTTGTATGTAGCAGCATCATTACTAGCTATTCATATTCATTATTGCATGTTGTTCTTGTTTTGGAAATATGTTTCAAGCCAACATGCTTTTTAATTGACTACATTTTCTGCCCTGTATCTGTTTTCATTTTCCACTGTGTGCATATCTCGAAGTAGAAACAATTTACCGTATAATAGAACTAACAAAATATTTACCTCGCTCGTCATTGTGATGTCTCAAAACTACTGTTATGTAATAACGTAAACACATAACTTTAAGTTTTAAAAATTACAAAAATAACACGTTTCGTCTGCTGTTCTTAGTGGTATTCACGTAGCAAGCAATAATCTTTTTTTGATGTAAATGTAGTTAAAGTTCACCGTTTTATTGAGGATGATCGTTCTCGAGATGATGATTCATTGCGATCTATGATGACCATGAGTCCCGATTGTGTCCCCGCTTTTATGATCAAGGATTGTTAATCTAAGCGTCCTTTATTGCATATTTATAAAATGATAATACGCCAAGGAACGTTACCTGATTGTTGGAAAAGTTTTAAAGTTATTTCTGTTTTCAAGTCTGGGATCAAAAATTAAATAAAGATTTTTATTTTTCGTATGTAACTTTGCCAAGATCTTTGTAGTAATGATTCCTAATTTTATTTATAATTATCTAACTCTTTCTATTTATCAGCACGTATCAGCACAGTAAGATCAACTACCACCAATTTATGATCCTCTGTACATTTTGATGCTATGGATGAGCAATAAAAAGTTGATGCAATTTATGCTGACTTCTCGAAGGCGTTTTATACTGCGTAAGATGATATAATTTTACAAAAACTAAATGGCTTTGGGATTTCCAATCATTTGATGCAGGTTCTTAAATCTTATTTATCTGAACGTACGAACTATGAAGAATGTAATGGATTGACATCTTACCCTTATTTATCGCGGTCAGAAGTACCTCAAGGATCTGTGTTGAGCCCGCTACTCTTCCTTATCCCCCCAAATGATTTTACAGACCGTGTAATGTCGCATTGTTCACTACATGTAAACGATTTGATGATTTTTTATCCTGTTGAGCATGTTGGAAATTATGCAGTTTTACAGAACAATCTAATATGCCTTTAACGTTCGACTTTAGATAATAATTTGTTGTTCAACACAGATAAATGGAAAGTAATGAGGAAGGAAACAGCATATCGAAATATTTCCGTATACAATTTATGATTCTGCTCTGTATAAACGTGAGTTGTTTAATCTTCTAAGTATGACATTTGATGTAAAGTTAACGTAAATATTGCAGTGCAATATGGAATCCATATTCTGCAAAGTGCTCTGATATAATTGAAAAAGTACAGAGAAAATTTCTTATAAGACACTTTATTATAGCACCAATAACACATTCTTGTCACATGACTATCCATACAATATGTTATTAGCACAATTTGAGTATGTTTCTTTATGTAACCGTGGAATTATATAATCTTAGATTACACAGGGTAACGAAATGAAAAAAAAATTTGGTGCCGGAAATCTAACACCTGATTTTAGATGTTTTTAATGTGCTGATTCCAAAAATGCCACCAGATTTTTTCTATCAGCTCTAGTTTTTGAGATACAGGTTACAGGTTAATTGTTTTTTTTTTTCTGATAAAGGACAACAAATAAAGAGATAAATATGTACTTAATCGTCAAAATAGAAATTTCCCAGAATGTAATTAGCCAAATGGAGACCTGGAATTGTCCCTGACCCAATGTTCCTATACTAAGAACTACTATCAACGAATCTTTGGTTGCAAGAGAAAACATCTTATTTCCGCCGTTGCATATCAAGCTAGGCTTAATGAAGCAATTTGTGAAGGCTTTAAATCGAGATGAAAATTGTTTTGGGTATTTATCACGTAAATTTCCTGGCATTAGCACGGAAAAACTAAAAGCTGGTATATTTGATGATCCTCAAATAAGGCAACTTGTTAAAGATCCACAATTCACCACATCAATGAACGAGACTGAATCTAACGCTTGGTGTTCATTTGTTCAAGTAGTACAAAATTTTCTTGGCAATCATAAAGCAGAGAATTACGTAGAATTAGTGGAAACTATGCTTTAAAATTTTAATATTCTCGGCTGTAACACGAGTATAAAAGTTCACTACCTCCACAGCCACCTAGATCGTTTTCCAGAAAACTTAGGTGATTGTAGTGAAGAACAGGGGGAACGATTCCATCGGCATATTAAAACTATGGAAGATCGTTATCAAGGACGATGGGATAGCCACATGATGGCGGACTACTGCTGGAGCCTTCAGCGAGACTGCCCTAGTAAACTCCATTCTAGACAGTCGTATAAAAGAAAATTTTTATGTGATTGGTGACTAATGTAATTATGTAAATTAAGTTTTTGCAATAAATACTTAAATCCATGTGTCTTTGTTTTTTTAACTGTCAATAGCAATATTATATATTATAACAGTTATAACGTAAAATATATACATAATTTTTTAAAAAAATCTCAAAAACTAGATCTGATAGACCAAATCTGAGAACTTTTTTACATTCTGCATCCAAAAATTTCCCAGGAACAGTTAAAAAATCGCAGGCACCAAAATGTGTGTTGGCCTGTGTTATCTTTGTTTATAAGTTGCTCAATAATATTTTGAATGCTCTGGATATAGTGCTATTGTTCGGTTACCATATTCCTAGGTTACGTACTAAAAACCAGAGAGGTAACGGTTACCAGTCATTATTCACACTCGCCTGTTATATTTATTTATGTATAAGAATATGAATAGATATTACAATGATATTGATTTCTTTAATGCAAAACAGCACTCGTTGAAAAAAATTTTTGATTTTATAGTAAGCTAATGATTTTTATTGTTCTATATTTCAATGGGTATCGCTTAGTTTTTGTAATATCAATATGTACTAATTCATTTTTATTATTGATTTTGTTATATATCTTCTAGAATTTGTGTATAACTTTTTCCTTGTCTATACGTTGTGTCTATCATGTGGATTATACTACTGTGGGCAAAAAATAGTAAGACTTTGTTCATAATTTTTAAATTCTTAATTTATTCTTCCAAATCTATTTCGTTCCCGTTCCCCTCAAAGTAATCCCCCCTGGCCCCAATACACTTGTGCCAACGTTTCTTCCAATTCTCGAAACAGTTGTTAAAGTCAATTTCAGGAATAGCCTTCAATGCGCGTAGCGATTCACGTTTAATGTCTTCAATTGACTCAAAACGGTTTCCCCGGAGCGGTCGTTTGAGTTTGCTGAATAGCCAGAAGTCACACGGAGCTAAATCAGGCGAATACGGTGGTAGCGGCACGATATTGGTTGAAAATTTGGCGAAAAACTCACGAAGAATTAATGCAGTATGCGACGGTGCATTAT
This sequence comes from Dermolepida albohirtum, assembly GCA_031893035.1. Taxonomy (NCBI): domain Eukaryota; kingdom Metazoa; phylum Arthropoda; class Insecta; order Coleoptera; family Scarabaeidae; genus Dermolepida; species Dermolepida albohirtum. The sequence goes on along the minus strand of JAVIWB010001422.1, from coordinate 186,423 downwards.
CGTGGTGCAAAAACCAAGAGTTGTCGGCCCATAATTCTGGCCTCTTTTTACGAATAGCATTGCGCAAACGACGCATAACACTCAAATAGTATTCTTTGTTGACAGTTTGGCCAGTCGGAAGGAATTTGGAGTGCACCACACCTCGATAATCGAAGAAAACTGTCAACATAACCTTGATTTTTGACTTGCTTTGACGTGGTTTTTTGGATTTCGGCTCACCTTTGATACGATATTCGGCCGATTGATCGTCTGTTTCCGGGTCATAAGCGTAAATCCAAGTTTCATCTCCAGTTATGATGCCTATCATTTTGTCTTGATAGTCGGAAAGCATTGTTTCACAGACGTCAACGCGACGCTGTTTTTCGAAAAAATTGAGTGATTTTGGAACAAATCGTGCTTTCACTTTTCTTAGGCCCAAATGATCTTTCAAAATGGTTTTCACTGATCCTTCCGATATTCCAACGGTGCCAGTAAGGTCTCTGACTGTTAATCGTCGATTCTCAAGCACCAATTCCTTGATTCTATTGACGTGTTGATCATCAGTTGATGTTGATGTTGATGGCCATTCTGGACGTGGTTCGTCATCAAAGCGTTCTCGACTCTCTTTGAATAATTTGTACCAAACAAAAACACTTGCTCGCGACAAACAATTATCACCGTCTTACTATTAAGTATTAGTCTTACTATTTTTTGCCTACAGTTGTACATTATCATGTAATTAATAGTTAGGCTGCTGTAGGATAATAAAGTATTATTATTATTATTATTATTATTATTATTATTATACTACACACTACTTGTACGTAGAATGAAATTAAGATATTTTAGATTCGCCAGTTGAAAATTTACGTTTCATTCCTTTATTTTTGTTTCTTTTCGTTTTCATTCCATCACGACAATCAATATTTTACCTACAAGTCCAGGTAATCTCTAATTTTCTTTATGTGTAATATTACGAAATAGATATTAAAGACACGATACTTAAAATAAGAGAAAACTCGACTGGATTTACATAGGAAAGTTCCTAACTACAACGACTGCTCTTGCGTACGAACTAGTCGTTAACATGATGTGGCGAACTTTGTCCTAATACAATTTACAGTTAGTACATAGTTACTCAGTGCTCAATGAGATGCTCTTAATAAAATAAAAACGAGCTTGGCTAAAACACGAGAAGAGAGAAACTTTGCGCAAGATACACTTTAATGTGCTTGATAATTGGATTAGAGCTATAATTTGCTGCTGGAACTTTGTATAACGAAACGTAACGAGATATACGGGCGGTTTTAGCGTTTATATGTATGTTTAGAAGGATTTTCATGTCTTATGTAGAATGCGAATTTAAAAATATGTTTCGACGATTGGTATTTTTTTATAATTTAATTAATGGAAATTTTACGAGGCTTAACTTACAAAAAATGATGCTAGAGGGGTACTTCGGCTTCTAACGTTAATTTCATTAATTAATTTAGCTTTTAAATTAGAATTTATGTCTGATAAATATTTTTCTAAAGGGTGATTCATTTGGAGGTACTTTTTTCAAAAATAAAAAAACAAAAACTTCAATTTTATCAGGTATTCTGTAACATACAAAAGAAATATTCTTGACATTTATTTTTTTTAAATTATTTCACTCAAATGTTGGCCGTAACTGCGCCTAACATGGTCCATTCTGAAGTTCAATATTCAATTACGCGTTTGAGCATTTCGAGTGGTATTTAGCGAATAACGCGAGCTGACTTCCAATTGCTCGATTGTAGCCGGCTAATTCACGTAAACTTTGGACTTTACGTAGCTGCAAAGGATAAAGTCTATAGGTGTGATATCATATGATCTTATCGGCCATTGCACAGGTTCGTTACGTGAAATTAAACGTTCACCAAATTGTTCTCGCAATAAAGCCATGCTTTCACGGGCTGTGTGGCAAGTAGGGCCGTCTTGTTGGAACCAAATGTCGTCGAGATCACGGTCTTCAATTTCAAGTAGCAAATAGTCCGCTATCGTGGCGCGATAACGGGCGCTACTCACAGTTACGTTGTGGCCGTCTTAATTTTTGAATGAATGTGGACCAGTGGAACTATCGGTTCCACTGGTCCATAAACCACACCGAACCGTAATTTTGTCTGGATGTAATGGCAGCTCTTGAACCTCTTCGTATTGCTTTTCACTCCAAATATGGCAATTGTACTTATCGACGTAGCCATTAAGCCAGAAATGGGCCTCATCTCTGAACAAAATTTTGGTCGAAAATAGTGGATTTTCTTCAAGTTTTTCAGGAGCCCAAAAACTGAAACGGTGACGAGTCGAAAGGTTGACCGCTTTCAATTTTTGAACAAGTTGAATTTTGTATGCTTTTAAACCAAGATCCTTACGTAAAATACGGCAATTTGTGACATACGGTTAGTTGAGATCTACGTCGAATCGATTCTTTAAGGTCGTGGCGCACACTCTCAGCTACCATCGCTATATTTTCTTCACTACGTGTTGGATGTGGGCTATATGGTCACATATTATCCAATACTAAAAATTGCCTTTCAAATTTGTTGATGATATAGCGAATTGTGGGTTCGTTGGGCCGATTACATAGACCATAAGTTGTTTCAAGTGCACGAAACACATTCAGCGTGAAACGCTGATTTTCGTAATACAGCGGATGTTGTGCCGAGCTGAATCTTTCCATAATAAACTGTCACACAATACTTAACTAACATAGGGTGAAAGTTTGACACGACTTATGCTTTCTCTGTCAAAAAATTCACTATTGAAAAAGGTACTTCAAACTGAGTCACCCGTCATGTGTAATGTACATTTAAACCAATTTAAGTGCGATTTTAATTTTTTAAATCTAAACAATAATAATTGTATAAACATCGCAAACTAAAATTGAATTATTAAACGTAAATTCGTTACATTTTATTGTATTAACGCGTAGAGTACTTTCCTTTTGGCCATCTGTTTATATAATGTCAAAAAGTTAGGTCGCGTAAAATATACGTGTGTATAACAGGTTGAAATTTATGGATGAAGTTCCGAAAGTACATCTATTTCAACATAGAAATTTTAACGTCAGACAGTAAGTAATAAATCATACAACACGACCTGAATATTACTTAACTTGGAATGAACCGATATATTTACTGCCACACCTTATTAACACAACATTCGAAGCTTTTCAACCGGATATTAATTGTAAGGAACATATTGGTATCTGCACGCTCCACAGGTTTATTTCAAAGATGTTCTGAAAGGGATACGACTATTTGCATTTTCGAGCGTTTTATTTTGTAAAATAAGATGTATAGTTGAAGTCAGGAATGGGTTTCCGATCACGTGATCACTGTCGTATGAAATAAAATGTCGACAGGAAGTGAGGGTGTCAAATTAAATGCTCTGAAAGGCATACGACTATTTGCATTTTTGAGCGTTTTATTTTGTAAAATAAGATGTATAGTTGAAGTCAGGAATGGTTTTCCGATCACGTGATCACTATCGTATAAAATAAAATGTCGACAGGAAGTGGGGATGTCAAATTAAATACTAAACCTATTAACCTGTAAATAACAAATGTAAAAGCTGCCTACGTAGATTACCTAAGTGTAAACTTACAAGGATGATGAAATAAATATGATAATTTAGCTGTTATAACAATAACAAGTAACAGCGGTAAAATACAAGGAATATAATCGGAACCGTAGAAAAGACAAACTTCATACGTCAAAAGTCAAAACACTATTCTATCTGTATTATACGTGACACATGTATGCATAATACACATGCTCTGCATAAGTCTGTTTTTATTTTTTCATTTCTTGATAAGACGTAGCGCGTAACTCTATTAAAAAAACGTTCGCGTCCTTTCTTTCTCCACCACATACACATGTCTATCAATGAATTAAACAATTGCCGGTTTATGTTCATATTTTTCAGCGTTATCGATACACCGGCAAACTTTCGTGGTCCCAATAATATATAGTACTTGAAATTTTATTACAGGAAGTCACTCAAATTATCATATATCATTAAATGGAAAAGAAAAAAAGGTCAAATGTTCTCAATCTAATTAAGGCTTCATTAATATTCGTATTTTAGCTTTTAATTTGATTAATATTAATGCTAACAAGGTGAGTGAAAAGGGTATAAGAGGGTCATACTGAATTGACTAACGTTGTTTTGTTAAAATTACTATAATTACTATATTTTCAACATTTAATGTAAAACAAAACAGTTACACTTTCACAATAACTGTTATTATAAGAACTTGTTTACAGGTTAATTTTTTTGATTACACGTACTTGAATAATACAATAATTATGTATATGTAAATCAGACTTTCGTAGCTGATGTTTTATTATGAAAAAAAATATACATGTGACATGGTCGTGGTGCATTTAAAAATTTATTATATTTCATCCTTGTATGTGTACAGTTTTTACATTGTTTTCTAATGTATTCCGAATATTTTCGCCCCTCCTCTTCAAACGTAAATTCAACGATTCGTATTTCTCTTCTATTGCTCCTGTTTCTCCGCATTGTTCCAATAAATAACAGCGTTTTCACATCCACAAGCTTCTTACGTCGAGTTCCTTTACGGAAATCTCTCAGTCCAGAAAATTACATTCTTCTTTTCTCTCCATAATTAATATCGCTAAAAACTTTCTTCGTACGTATAAGATTTCTCAAAAAGGAAAACATTTTCCTCGAATAATTAAATTACCTTGGAACTTACGAGTTTTATTAGCTCGTACAGTGAAAAAACGAAGCCGTACAACTTCGTATAACAAATTTTGTACAGCGATGGATAACATCACCGAAAAGTTTAATCGCGAAACACGTACGGAGAATCTCTTTGTGGAAAAAATTCAATAAACCTACAAAATTTTTATTAAGCACATGTTTCTTAACCTTTTAATATCTGCGATTCAATTTTAAATCACAATTCTCACGCCAGTTCCTCATTTAATAATTTTCTATGGAAATCGTAATGTAATTGTAATATTAGCTTCTATTTGAATGTGTTTTGACCTTAAGGCTACAACAATGACTTAATTACATTACCACGAAAGAATAAATTTATTGATATTTGGTAACATCGATCTACTGCATTGATAAAATCAGAATCAGAATCTTTCTATCGTTCTCTGTATTACATTCACCGTATCTGAAATTCTCTCGACTCTTCGAGATGTTTAATATGTCTTGCACAAGCGTATTGCACTTCGTTCAACTCCAGCTAGTCTCAGCCCATTGTAAGGATATATCACATGATTTTGTTTTTCTATGTTCTTTTGTCAATGTAGATGAATTAATGTTGTTTCTGTTAGCATTGAAAATCATTTAGCTGTGCTGGTAAAGAATTTTGAAAAATATTTTTTGTTGCCGACGACAACTTCATAACAATTTACGAGTATTACGAATCTATTTCAAAATACTCACGAAGGTCTCATAACTGCCGAAAAAGAACTGTTCGTAAGTGGCGAAGCCGAAAAATAATTCAATAATAAATTACTGTTTGAATTTTGGACAGAGTTGGCTGATGAATTGTGAATGCACTTAAGACAAAATATAAATCAGTTTAATATAGAAAAAGAATGTCAATTTCAAACAATAAACCTCAAAAAACTTCACTCTGTGTCTTCCAGAGGAGTCCCAAAGGATTCATTCATAACACAGGCCAACCATGAAGAAGCTTTATTATAAATTTGGCTCCCCTTTATGTTTTTTGATGTGCTGAATCCGAAAATGAACTTTAAAATACCACAGAACGTAAAGTTTCCTCGCATGTTTACTTTACTCTATTTATGCATTGTAAGCGTATAATAATACCTTGGTTTCTACACCTAATTAGTAATAAATGCTAAAAGTGCACTTTTGAGTATCTCCGTGACTAATACAAAGAAAATCCTTTCATATATATACTTTCTAATCGGCAGGTGCATTTTTACACTCATATTTAAATTGTAAACTGTAAGTGAAGAACAAGGGAAGCGTTTCCACCAAGATATAAAGGAGATGGAGAAATGGTATCAGGGTCATTGGAATGTCAACATGATGGGAGATTACTGTTGGACTCTTCTACGAGCAACTCCAGAAGCATCATATAAAAGGAAAAGCTACACTCGAACTTTTACCGTCAAGAGGTTGAGGAAACACAAAACTTTAGATTAATAAAAGTAAAAAACTGTTCATATTCAAACTTACACTACCATTGTAATAATAAAATGTTAAATTTTTCAATTATACTCTGATAACAAATTAGCTACCTTTAAATCTTAGTTATATATTTTAATACTATCATACCTAACAACAGATAAAGATTGTGAAAAATTGGTACGTGGTATAAAAAAAACTGATTGAGAATTTGGATTCAGCACACCAAAATATATAAGAAACGGGTTGAACGCTTTTAAAAAATATTTATTGGTTGGCCAATTGGTGTGTACTTTATTGATTTTCTTTCAATAAATTTAACAATTTTCCAAAAAAAAAAAAAATGGTTTTGTTTATTTTTTCCTCCACCTCTCATTTAATGTTATCGCGCTCCCCCCTAGGAGGGGGGAGCGTGATACTACTGTAGCTCAATTTTAAGTTGTCTGAACGGAGGTTTGGTGGCATATTTGTATTTATTTTATAATTATTTATTATGCGACGGAGTATAGAATATTTTTTTCTTTAGAATTATAATTCTTTTTCGCAGTAAAGTTTATATTGGGTTGGCAACTAAGTACTTTCGGTTTTGTAGTATAAAATAAAACACTTTTTTTTAAACAAAGAATAGTTTTTAATCAATTATCTATTTTCCATTTTGCTCAATGACCTTTTGCCATCTTTCTTTCAGCTGCATGATTCCGCGCTCATAAAATTTCTGGTCCTTATCAGCAAAAAAGTGAACCAGGTGCGAGTGAAGGTCATCGTCATTTGTGAAAGTTTTACCATTCAAAGAATTCTGCAAACTTCGAAATAAATGGTAATCAGATGGTGCTAGATCAGGGCTGTATCACTGTGGCATCACTTCCCAGCCAAGCTCCAATAGTTTCCCACGAGTTGTCAAAGATGTGTGAGGCCTTGTATTATCTTGGTGGAAAACTACACCTTTCCGATTTGACAATTTTGGCCGTTTTTCTTTGATTGCGTCAACCAGTTTTATTAATTGTTGACAGTAAACATCAGAATTTATCGTTTGGTTCCTTGGAAGCAGCTCAAAAAACACAACGCCTTTGTAATCCCACCAAACTGACAGCATGATCTTTTTTGGATGCAATTCAGCTTTCGATGTGGTTTGAGCTGGTTTATCGTGTTTGCTCCATGATCGTTTTCGAACTATGTTACTGTACAGGACCCATTTTTTAACACCAGTGATGATTCTTTTTAAGAAAGGGTTGATTCTTTGTGTTAAATGAATTTCTTTCAATTCGTGATGTACCCAAATATCAAGCTTCTTAACTAGCCCAAGACATTTTAAATGTTTTTCAATTGTTGTGTGCGATACATGTAGCCTCTCCGCAACCTCTCGAACAGTTATATGACGATCCACTTCAATTATGACTTTGATTTGGTCATCATCAACTTCAGTAGACCGAAAAGAACGTTGCTCACCTTTGAGGGAAAAATCTCCAGAACGGAATTTTTTATACCAATTCTGACACGTGCGCTCTGTTAAGCAATCAGCACCATAAACTTCACATATCTTTTTGTGAGCCCCAGCAGCTTTCTTTCCTTTACGGAAATAAAATAGTAAAATATGTCGAAAATGTTCGTTTCTGCACTCCATTTAAAATTAACCCACAACTAGTAGCTTTAATAAAAATCACGCACTACTTGCTTCTGAAGTTACGTCAATGTGACTAGTATCACGCGACAAACGGTAAAGTACAGCACTAACATACGTTATACAAAAAATAAAGCAACGCTCTCTATCAGTAAAAACCGAAAGTACTTAATTGCCAACCCAATATATGACGGCTCAAGTATTATAGTTTTAAATCTTTTAATTCTGAAACATTTAAAGATTAAATTCTCTGAATCTTTTGATTTACAAAATAGTTTGTTAGTTATATTGCTTAACGAAATTAGTTTCTAACTAAATTTACGATCTAAACTGGTTTCATTTAGTGGTAATACAGTTGCTATTCAATAATCGAATTAATTCTTGATCTAATGTATTAGTCTCTCTACTAGTTTGTCGAAGCAGTAGACGTTCGTATGTGCGGTTAAATTCGATACGTCTAATTGAACATAGAAACACTGCAGGCATAAGGGAAGAGATCAGAAGACCATTGAAACATCACTCTGGATGTAATTACACAGCAACTAATCAAATGAATTATTCATGGTGTAGTTTAATTCGTTCATTCCAAGGATGTCGCGATGATAAATTTTACACTCATAATGAAGCGGATGATCTAGTTAGTCACTTTGGAAAATCAAAGGCGTGAAAGTACACAGTGAAAATTCCCCACCTCCTTCTTAAAAGGATTCACCTCAATCGAGACGGGGAAAAAAAGAAATTGGATATCGACTCTGAAAACGGATAAATCTCTTGACGGTTTGAAGATAGAAGTGCGGGCGGGGTTTTGGGGGAATGGTCTTAGTCTGAAAGTGGAAGCTCGAAGGAAGATTAGATAATAGAAAATTAAATTTTATTTCGCCCCTGTATTGGGAATGCGTTGGATTAACTTGGGCGTTTGATTTCATTAAAATTTAATTTGAATGAATCGCCCGAGGCGCTTTATGTTTTTCTATATGTTATTGTCGAAGACAGGAATGTAATTTTGGAGAAAAAAAAGATTTTGGTATAACATGAGTTTTTTACATTATATTTTTACGCTCTTCAAAAAAACGATTACGTTCTACGTAATACGTTTCTTGAAAAAAGTGAATTTCTTTTACACAGAGAATACGTTACGAAACAAAAGGATTTCCAGTTTGTGTATTCGTAACTGATAATAATTTTCGTGTTTAGGTCGAATCGTATTTAAAATAAATAAAATAATTTAAAAACATGATAAAAAGAATTATAATATGTATACGTGTGGCGTAATATTATTTTCGATTTATGATGTCTATAGGGTCGGTCCAAAGAAGATATTTAAAGTTCTTTTTATTTAAAGCTGACGATATTTTTCCGGAAAGAGGAATCGAAGTGGTCCAGAAGATTCCCCTTTCTCGACCACTCTAGCTTATAATCTCTATATACTAGATGTATCAATGCAGATGTAAATAATAATAATATATATTAATGTATATATACATAATCTGTCTCAGAGAAAATGGAACTGTTTTAAAATAAGAACATAAGCTTATTATTTTGGTAAAATTAATTTATTTTATTCAAAGTAGTCGCTGTCTGTTTCAATACAACGTTTTGCATGGTCAATTAATATGTTGAATAAATTTCTAAGTTCATCTTTAGAGATGTCCATCAAGATCACAGTCGATGCCTTTTTAATGGCTTCGACGTCGGCATAATGCTGTTCTTTCATCAGCAAAAGTAGTTAGGACAATAGATGGAAATCACTGGGGATCAAATGCGGTGAATATGGTGAATGGTTGATGGTTAATATGCCACTTGTAGTTGGAAAATCAATGATAAACGTCGAGCGAAGAGATGGTGTATTATCATGTAATAAACGCCAGCTACCATTTTCACGATATTGAGAGCGCAGAGGACGAATACGCGTCAGAGGACGCTTCATAACACCAAGATAATATACAGCATTGACTGTTTGACTATTTGGCACAAACTCTTTGTGCACTATGCCTTTCGAATCATAAAAACAAATCAACATTGTTTTCACTTTTTACTTCTCCAAACGGCTTTTTTTCGGTCTTTCTTCGCTTGAATGCTTCTATTCAGAGCCTTGACGCTTGGTCTCTGGATCATATTGAAATTACCACGTCTCATCGCCAGTTGCAAGAGAATACCTGAAGTTTACGTCCTTTTTTTTGGATATTTAATCAAGTCTGTACAATGTTGAATTCGGGGCAATTTTTTATCGTCAGTTAGCTTGTGTGGTACAAATCTTGCACAAATCTTTCTCAGTCCCAAATGTTCTGTCAAAATGCGGTGAATTGAATCTGTGAAAGTATTAGTTCCATTCTCACATATCACAATGAAGATTTAGGTTCATTTCTGTTAAATTCAAGTTCGATGTTACTTTCCGAAACCACAAATTTTTTGCACCATTTTGAATGTTCGTTGTCATTTATGTCCACACGACCGTCTTTAAATTGTTTATACCACTCATACATACTCGTATGTGATAAACTCGCATCAATATACACTTATTTTATCAAATTATACGTTTCAGTAAACGATTTACCGAGTTTAAAACAGAACTTGATATTTACTCTTTGTTCAAAATTCATTTTTCGATCTCTCTCTGCTTCTAATGAAGCAAATGTCCTGAAATTTTGACATAACATTGACGAAAGATCTACCTTATCGACGCATTTTTTTTAATAGTCACTAAGAATTACTATTTTAAAAAAGTTCGGTTTTCTCTGCGACAGACTGTGCAGATACATACACACGTCATTATATAACGAAATAAATAAAATACAAATAAATAAGAGTACAATAATAAATAATAATGACACTACAAGCACTTTAAAAACTGTAAGATACATAAAATTATATATAAAATACATTTTCACTTTCTTTTACTGTACGAAAGATAAAATAACTCAAAAAAGGAATCGAAAATTTGCTATAAAACACTTTCCCTTTGTATAACACAATATTATTTTCCCAAATCGCACGTCCTTTTTTCCCCTGACCCTTTTTATCGGTGTCACTTTATCGCTTCGTCAATCTAACTCCTGTAGCTTCCACACAGGAGCTTCAGGACCACCAGAACTTTAAATATCAGACCGAAAAATCTAGGTCGAGTTTATCTTCCGTTTATTTTCGTTATACACTTCTCCGTACGCTTCTGTTTGAAGAAGCAAAACGCCGAGGAATTAACAGCGAATACATCAATCTTGCCCGTTTACTTTTCCACTGTCAACCAGTTTAAATAAACGTTTGCATTTTAAGGGCTGCCCATGCGATTTATTTTAACAGTCTGAAGAAGCGGGACTCGTATTTTAATAATAATAATGTCCCTTTTTAATTATAATGAAATGTTTACCTTTGCTGCTGGAGAGGTCGTCTTTTTAACGACCGAGGAGGGTTAAGATTTCTCCAAAGTTATAAATAGAATCACTTTTACGTATACAATCTAATGTAATGGGTTTTTCAATAAGGACATAACAAATTTATATTCACATAAAATCCAGAGTAATTGAGATATTGGGCGGAAATTTACTCCGAATGGAGTACACATTACATTTAACTATGGAATTCGATCTCGTTCATATGAGCACCGCGAGCACGTTTGCGGCAATCAATTCTTTGGAGTCAATTTTACATCACTCTTTCACACATATCGGCCGGAACGTTGGCAATTTCGCGTTCGATATTGTCCTTGAGCTCCTTTAATGTTGGCTTGTTGGCTTAAATCAACGATTTAAGGTAACTCCATAAAAAGAAATCCAACGGCGTCAAATCGCATGAGCGAGGTGGCCGCTCGACCGGACCATTTTACAAGATTACGCGGTTATCGAATTTACTCTTCAATAGATCAATTGTTTGCCCAGTTGTGTGACATATGGCATCATTTTCTTGGAACCACATATCACTAATGTCAAGTCCTTTTAATTCTGGTCAAAGATAGTGTTCCAACATGCCACGATAACGAACTCCAATGATCGTCACCTTACGATCAATGGAGTTCCATTGATCGTAAGATGACGATCATTTTCATCGACGAAGAAATATGGTCCAATCACACTTCCGACATGAAATCCACAATACGCGGTCACTTCTGGTTGCTGTGATGGAGTCTCTTGAAGTACACGTGGATTTGTTGCCTTCCAATAACACATATTTTGCTTATTGCTGAAGATGAAATTCAGGTCTTTCTTCAAACTTCAGCAGAGCCCAATCGGAGAAATTTCGGCACTTCGAATGATCAAGAGGCTTCAGTTCTTGAATTAATAAGATTTTGTAAGGGTGAAAGCGAAGATCTTTACACTAAATTCTCCACAATGTAGTTTAAGAGATTCCCAATTCCTGTGAACGGCGTGGAATCGACTGATTTGGTTCATTTTGAACTGAAGCACTTGCGGCTGGGATATTGTCAGTATTTCGACCGGTGGTTGTCTCACTGACACAGAAACATCCAATAGTGAATATTTTAACTCGAATTTATCCATTATAGCACGCACAGCCTGTCTGGTCGGACGATCATTACGACTGAATATTGGAGTAAATGCTTTTAACGTTGTGACCATCGACTAAGAATTGCAGTAGTGATTTTTAATAATTTCCAAACGTTGCTCGATCTTGAACTTCATCATGATAAAAATGTTAACCTTGACTGACGTTTTGAATTTGACAGATCATGAAAAAGATCCAAGGGTGTGTTCGTATTAATAGACAAAATTGTTACGTCCCTATTGAAAAACCTTTACATATATATTGTAATATAATTTTCTGTCTTGTAATATATGTATAAAACATTTTAGTACATCAAAATATTGCATGTCCAGTGGCGTATTATAAAAACTTTCATATATTTCAATTGTTAAGTTATGTTATTGAATTTCTTTATTTTCTTAATAAAACATTTAATTGTTATTGATATTCTGGGATTTATTTCCTTGATTATTAAACGATTTATTTTTTTCTCCTGATGTCACAAAATTCCCGTATACGAATTTTGCTTCTATAGCATGTAAACGCACGTAGTTTTCTAAAATCCATGTAGTTCAATATTGGCACATACTTCTAGGAATTTAAATGCATTGTATTGAGAGAGTACTCTCCCTAAATCTAGATACTCGCTAGTTCTCGCACTAGAAGAAGCCAACGATATCCTTCAGATAGGAATGATGAGTATTGTAGTATACATATATCCCTTACTAATATGTAGAGCAGGTATGGGCAACCTTTGACATATTGTGGGCCAAACTTTAATGTGCAAACACGTTCGCGGGCCACGTTTAAAAGTAGTTCATTTTAAAGTAGTGTTCATAATTTTTAGTGATAGATATCAGACATGAAATAATACGACAATGTCTCGCTGGTCGGATGTGGTTGCCCACATATGGTGTAGAGGAACGTAATAAAATGCTGTTAATTATTCTGGAACCTAAAAAATATTTGGAATTTATTATTTTATAATGATGTTGAAAAAACTAAGATTTCTCCAGTTGAGCCAGCAAAATGAGAAAGGTTTCCTGTTACAACATATTGCAAAGTTAATAATGCAGCCGTCAGTTAGTGTTGTGGTTATAATTAAGAAAGATGCCTGAAGATGAAAGTCAATTTAAGTTTTCATGTATTGTTAAATATTAGTTAATAAATAATTCCATCAAGTTTCAAAACATATTTTACTCAAAATACAATACCATTTCACCTTTTACCCGTTTACCGAACATTTAAAATTAGAAAATATCATATCCATCTGCTCGATTCCAATTTCGACGACCTTTTAAGCCGGTTCGTATTGTTTATAGATATCACGGATGTATACCTAGTGGTAGAACAATGAAATGGCACAATGGACGGGGAAAATCGAATAATCCTGAACGTCGGCGGAATTCGCTACGAAACGTACAAAGCGACCCTAAAGAAAATACCGGCCACAAGATTATCCAGACTGACGGAAGCTCTGGCGAACTACGACCCCATTCTGAACGAGTATTTTTTCGACAGGCATCCTGGCGTGTTCGCTCAGATATTGAATTATTATAGGTAAGTGGTTTAATATACGTGAAATCTTAATTCTATTGCACAGGATATTTGTAGTACTAACGGTATCATTTTTTAAAATTTTAAAATGATTATTTTCATTTAATTGATCTACTACAAAACATTAGTAAATCCATCTGATTAATATCTTTTATAATTTGGAAAATAATCAAATTTTATTTCTTTTAACTTAAGCTAGAAGCATAAACGAGTTAGCATACATAGATACAAACATTTCAGTTAAAAAAATAAAAAGTTTAATAATAAAAATCGGTCACAACGAATGTCCAAAGTAAGTTCTTCGTTTTCGATACATTACACCACCCTACACTTCATGTTATCGAAAGCATTCCTTAAACTTCGTGATACAATTGTACAATCATTACCACAAAAATGTTTATGATCTAAATCGCAATTGTTACTTTATATTTTTAGGCTGCTCCGTAGAGATATCAAAGTAGACGTACAGGCATTTATTTGTTCATGTTCACAAAACATTTCCCCTAACATTCCGGTAATGTAAGTAAATTATTTACAATTGAATCTGTGTGTCTATCTACCTACTTTTCTTTATGTGTCAGCTGTTCTGTTACTTTTCACAAGTAGCTGTTAATTTTTTGAAAATTAAACATTATAACAGTTTTGTGGTGATATGGAATTTGTTATTTAATATTATAAACCGATATAGTTATTTAAAAATTATTTAACGAATTTTTATTGTAAAATTCTAGTCGGTATTTTTTTTACAATTTTCATTTACAATAATTTATTTATAAAATCCTATTATAGGACAATACTATTGGGTTGGCAACTAAGTACTTTCGGTTTTTACTGATAGAGAGCGTTGCTTTATTTTTTGTATAACGTATGTTAGTGCTGTACTTTACCGTTTGTCGCGTGATACTAGTCACATTGACGTAACTTCAGAAGCAAGTAGTGCGTGATTTTTATTAAAGCTATTAGTTGTGGGTTAATTTTAAATGGAGTGCAGAAACGAACATTTTCGACATATTTTACTATTTTATTTCCGTAAAGGAAAGAAAGCTGCTGCGGCTCACAAAAAGATATGTGAAGTTTATGGTGCTAATTGCTTAACAGAGCGCACGTGTCAGAATTGGTATAAAAAATTTCGTTCTGGAGATTTTCCCCTCAAAAATGAGCAACGTTCTGGTCGGCCTACTGAAGTTGATGATGACCAAATCAAAGTCATAATTGAAGAGGATCGTCATATAACTGTTCGAGAGGTTGCGGAGAGGCTACATGTATCGCACACAACAATTGAA
This sequence comes from Dermolepida albohirtum, assembly GCA_031893035.1. Lineage (NCBI taxonomy): Eukaryota > Metazoa > Arthropoda > Insecta > Coleoptera > Scarabaeidae > Dermolepida > Dermolepida albohirtum. The sequence goes on along the minus strand of JAVIWB010001422.1, from coordinate 171,345 downwards.
AAACATATAAAATGTCTTGGGCTAGTTAAGAAGCTTGATATTTGGGTACCTCACGAATTGAAAGAGATTCATTTAACACAAAGAATTAACTTGTGCGATATGCACCTTAGACGAAATGAAACCGACCCTTTCTTAAAAAGAATCATCACTGGTGATGAAAAATGGGTCCTGTACAGTAACATAGTTCGAAAACGATCATGGAGCAAACACGATAAACCAGCTCAAACCACATCGAAAGCTGAATTCATCCAAAAAAATCATGCTGTCAGTTTGGTGGGATTACAAAGATGTTGTGTTTTTTGAGCTGCTTCCAAGGAACCAAACGATCAATTCTGATGTTTACTGTCAACAATTAATAAAACTGGATGAAGCAATCAAAAAAAAGCGGCCAGAATTGTCAAATCGGAAAGGTGTAGTTTTCCACCAAGATAATGCAAGGCCTCACATCCCCCATACAGGCCTGATCTAGCACCATCTGCTTACCATTTATTTCGTTTGCAGAATTCTTTGAATGGTAGAACTTTCACAAATGACGATGACCTTCACTCGCAGGTGGTTCACTTTTTTGCTGATAAAGACCAGAAATTTTATGAGCGCGGAATCATGCAGCTGAAAGAAAGCCATTGAGCAAAAGGCCATTGAGCAAAATGGAAAATATATAATTGATTAAAAACTATTCTTTGTTTAAAGAAAAAGTGTTTTATTTTATACTACAAAACCGAAAGTACTTAGTTGCCAACCCAATATAATAAGAGAATGTGAGGAACGAAATTTCACATTACTTAATTTTATAAGATTTAACATTTGAAGTAAAAATTTTTGCCATATCCTTTTTGATTTTTTTTTAAATTAATGCCAGTATAGAATACTTGATGAAGCCGATGATGAACTTATTAAATTTATATTAGTTATAATCATAATTATTGTAGTAATTTTTATGAATTCAATATATATACACGAATCTTTTCCTCGATTTTATTTATTCCATATTTTAAAAAAAATATTCGTATATCACGTTCATTACGATATCTACATGAATACAAATCTACCACCTTTGGAAAATAATGTGTTTTTATACTACTTGGTTATAAATTAGACATACTCCGAATGCTAAAGTTTTGTTTACATAACAAGTTATAAAGACCTTCGTACATGAATTCAGCAGATATATTTTCGTGTACATCGTAAACTTTTTCGTGGTACCTACTGTAAATTTTGAATAGTTCATCATCTTTAAACGATTGAGTAATTCGTTCCTGAATATCAGCGATGTTTTCAGCTGTCCCTGTTTTATGAAGTTTCCCAATAGATTGTCCAACCACTTGTCACAGACTCACCACTCATCATATGTTGCAAATTTTACCCAAAATTCTTCTGTGAATAATATTATCTTTCTCTATTTTATAATCTTCCATCGTTTCTACCGCAGCTATCTATTACAGCTTTAATCATGTTTTCCGTTGTTGTTACACACAGTCGACATATGATTCTGTAACGCTCTCCGGTATGGTAGCCTCTAGTTGGGCTTGTATTAATTCCAGAAGTCATGAAACGGTTGCTTATCGAGTAAATGAACTCTCAAATCACAGCAGATTATAATGTACAGTAAATCTATAAATTGCGTTTTTGGTGGCCTATTATTTTTCTTATTTTGGTGTGTACATTCTTTATATGATTTTAACAGTTGCGTTTGTGTCAGCACATCATCAATTTATGGCAAAAATTACAATATATCTTAGCACCATTATAACATAAATTGAGAAATTCATGAATAAACTTTCGCACATCGTAAACCAATAGACTCGTTTTTCCATTAATAATTATGCGTTCGTCTAATATAATGTTCCGTTCAGTACTAACTTATAATTCTACACTTCATATGTTTTATTATTTTACACTGGTGCGGAGCTGCGTACTCAGTGCGAATCTAGCCTGCTGGAAAACATCTCAACTCTGCTTATGGGGCAATAGTTATTTGCACAAAAATAAAACGACGTCTGCCATTTATACTACCAGCTTCAGTTTCTAGAATTGTTCTCTAATACAATGCATATTATAGTTTTACAAAAGTATTCTTTCTAGGCCGATTGCCTAGAACCTTTTTTCCAGAAAAGGAGCGTTAATTATAGTTTTTGCATCATAAAGAAACATCGTTTTAGCGTGATTCCCAAGAATATAATTACGTTACCACACATTTCGTCCCCTTACTCCTAAAATTTTGTTTTATGTGTTATTGTTTTGCAACATTAATAGAACACAAAGTGAATATAATTCATATCCATCAGTTCATCTAAATATTTGCCGGCGGAATTAATATTTACCCAAAATACATTCTGGTGTATGCACATAAATATATTATGGCTGTTAGTAACAGACTTTACACGAATTTGAATACGGAAAATCTATAATTCGCGGGCGGTAAATTCTTAACAAAATTAATATAACAACGAAAACAATTTAACAATTTAGACAACTTTATTTTCAAGGAAAATGATGGATTCATGTTGTATTACGCGGTAGCTTATAATTAATTATGATTGGAGCAAACACGAAATGGTTCTTTAAAACTAATTTATTTTAATAACGGGTCCAGTTTTAATTATTTCTTAGTTTACTGAAGGAGATAAGTATGTAATAAAAACATTGTAACATAAAATAGGTTTTAACGGGATAGGTTATATTTAATTTTACACTTAATAATTTTCTTGTTATTTGTTTATTTTTGTAAATATATTTCGATTTTTAAGAAAGGTAAAAAAAAATTAATAGATAAATATAAATATTTATTTTAAGATACTTGTAATAAAATAGGCAAACTTATGTTCTTATCCACACATACTATTTGAACAAAAGAAAACGATCACCCAGTTAAATTATATATTTTTAAATCAAATTTTGTATAAACTGCTTTAAGAAAAATAGTTTTAAAAAAATAGCCAAAGAGCAATAAACTTTTGTGCCCTTTTTTGTCGAATTCTGATCGAAACAATTAGTTTTTCTTCTCTTTATTTTATATCAATTATTTTTCTGTTTCTTGTTGTTTTTTAATTACTCGAGGTTGATATATAACCCATTTCAACATTTATTTTCGTATTCCGTATACGTATTTCGACAATTAAATTGTCATCAGCAGATAATTAAACAGTGTTGCAGCTGGGAAACTACGGCGTGCGTTTTGGCCTTCGACGATACAGATCGTGTACTGAATTTGTTTTCCTATAGGTATTTTGCCGTAATTTTCCATGTGCACCGCTGTTTAATTACCTGCTGATGATGACAACTTAGTCGCCGAATTACGTATACAGAATACGAAAATTAATGTGAAAAGGGATTATACTATCAGGTTGTTACAAATGTAATGTCCGTTTTTTCCTTCAGTCTGAACTGAATCGCACCTGTGTGAAGACGTGTATGTTTTTGGTGAAAATTATTATTGTATTTGCAGAAAAGGGTATTTATTTTGAAGTGTGTACCTGTTCCATTTCTTGGAAAGATTAATACACCTGTCCTTGTCTCGCCTATGGAAATGCTATCGGCTAAAGATATTCGGGCAATTTACCTCTTTCAATTTAAAAAGGGATTAAATGCAGCTGTAGCAACGCGAAAAATTAATCAGACGTTCGGTGAAACCATGTGTAATGAACGCACATTACGGCGATGGTTTAAAAAATTCAGCGAGGGAAATTTTGATTTGGAAAATGAGCCTCGCGGACATGCGCGTAGCACCGTTAATGACGACGAGCTGCGTGTAGAAGTTGAAAGTAATCCGTCGACAACAGTGCGTAGCCTTGCAGAAACATTTCAAATGTCCATTGCCACCATTAGTCGTCACCTTTCTTCGATTGGCAAAGTGAAGAAACTCGATCGATGGGTGCCGCACCAATTAACGGAAGCCAATAAGCTCCATCGATTAGAGGTGGCTACCTCTTTGGCTAATCGACAGAAAGTTGAACCGTTTCTTCATCGAGTGGTAACGTGTGACGAAAAGTGGATACTTTATGATAATCGGAGACGGTCAGGACAATGGTTAGATCGAGGCGAAACACCAAGACAGCATACACGAGCATCACTTCAGCCACGAAAGAATATGGTGACTGTATGGTGGAGCAGTAAGAGTATTATTCACTATTCATTTTTGCAACCTGGTGAAATCATCACGGCAGCGTCCTATTGTGCCGAACTGGAAACTATGCATGGAAAATTGAGCCGCTTGCAGCCCTCACTAGTCAATAGGCATGGACCCATACTTCTTCATGATAATGCAAGACCTCATGTTGCACGACAGACAATCCAAAAACTTTCGGAATTTGGTTACGAAATTCTCCCTCACCCACCTTATTCACCTGACCTTTCGCCAACTGATTTTCATTTTTTCCGAAGTTTAGACAATCACTTAAAAAATAGGGACTTCCCTGACCGGGAGTCTGTAACAGCAGTGTTTGAGCAATATGTGTACCGTCAAAACCTAGATTTCTTTTCAAAGGGAATTTTTCAGCTTCCAGGCCGTTGGCAACAAACTATTGATGTAAATGGAGACTGTTTTGCAGAATAAATATTTAAATTTTTTTAAATTTAGACTTTTTTTTATTCTTACAAAATCGGACATTTCATATGTAACAACTTGGTATATATCAATCTTCAGTGATTAAGTTAATCAACCACAAGCTCCATTAAAATTACCTGTTTTTTGTTAATTTTCATTGGATAAGAGAATCTTCCCTTAAAACATTGTAAGTAGGAGTCCAATTTAAAATATGGAGATTATCTATTAGTCAATTGCCTAGTAAACACGTATAGTGTACCTAAACTGAAACAAATGAGATATATAAATGAAAAATAAAGATGGAAAAATTATAAAATACATACAATGATATTACAAAGTAAAACGACGATTAAAGTGTTTATGTCAAGGGAATATTAAGTAATAAACAAGTGACTACTATTTAGAAACAATTATTATAAGTGATGAATAAAAAAGTATAATATGCGTGTCAACGATATTGTAAATAAAGACTAGAATGCTTAAGGTGCATGCACTATTTTGAATAGAAATCAAAGCTAAAAAATACAGAATTTGTCGCTGAGAAGTACGATATTTAAGAATCAAAAGGATAAAAAAATTGGATAGAAAGTTGTACAGATGAGCGAAATAAAAGAGATATAATTGAAAGTAGATAATTTAACTGTGTTGTCAATTAATGATTGGTGAAAGAAAATTAGAAAGAAAGTTACTGGAGCATTTATAATGTTAACGATTATTTTTTTATTAATGTCTATAATATCAATTTAGAGTTTTGAATGTGAAATAAATTTAAATAATAAAAAATATGTTGATGAACATTGCATTAGTCGGCGAGCAAGTCATCGCGAGTAGTTATTATTAACGAAATTGTAATATTAATCGATAAAGAGTAAAAGAGCAAGGTTAAAATATGTTCCCTGTGGAAATTTGAGGAAAACATGAAGGATCTATCGTTATAGTATCCTATATATTGCTTTATCTCAAACAGATAAGACGTAAAGTAGTTTATTAAATCAAGTGACAATGAAGTCTTTAATTATTTAAAGACTGCATTGTGATTAATCGACTCTAAATACTTCTTGCAATTTGGTATACATCTCTTGCATCTATGCCATCAGAATCTACGAAACCGTACATCTCAGAATGTTTGAAATACATTCAGCTTAAGTTTGATACTGATGGTCTTGAATCAAAATAAGATTATATGCAATGGCAAGTTGGAAGATTCATCTTTGCAATATATTCAGTAAAGAAAGCTTAGGTTTTTTATTGATTATGATGCTAAATCAAGGTCTATCAACTGCACTGACGTGATAATGGTTTCAGATAGAAAATTTGATTACTTTTTGGGATTGTCAAGAAGTTCTGGTAAACGAATATATAAAAAACAAAAGTATAAGTAATAGAAGTGTTTTGTTGGTTAATAGTAATGTATTAAACAACTTACAAGACCTGTTTTCTGATTGTGACTTGGTAGAAATTGAACGATCAATTTATAGGTTATATTTGGAATTCCTTTTTTTTTGGCGGCGTTACGATTTCTCAAAAGATATTGGATTGGCAACTAAGTACTTTCGGTTTTGTAGTATAAAATAAAACACTTTTTGTTTAAACAAAGAATAGTTTTTAATCAATTATATATTTTCCATTTTGCTCAATGACCTTTTGTCATCTTTCTTTCAGCTGCATGATTCCGCGCTCAAAAAATTTCTGGTCCTAATCAGCAAAAAACTGAACCAGGTGCGAGTGAAGGTCATCGTCATTTGTGAAAGCTTTACCATTCAAAGAATTCTGCAAACTTCGAAATAAATGATAATCAGATCCAATAGTTTTCCACGAGTTGCCAAAGACGTGTGAGACCTTGCATTATTTCGGAAAACTACCCTTCATTTAAATGTGATGTTTTTCTTTGATTGCTTCATCCAGTTTTATTAACTGTTGACAGTAAACATCGAATTGATCGTTTGGTTCCTTGAAGCAGCTCAAAAACATAACACCTTTTAATTATGCAGCATGATCTCTTTTGAATGCAATTTAGCTTTCGATGTGGTTTGAGCTGGCTTATCGTGTTTGCTCCATGATGGTTTTCGAACTATGTTACTGTACAGGACCCATTTTTCATCACCAGTGATGATTCTTTTTAAGAAAGGGTCGGTTTCATTTCGTCTAAGGTGTATATCGCAAAAGTTGATTCTTTGTGTTAAATGAATTTCTTTCAATTCGTGCGGCGAATTTCAACTTCTGCAGTACGATTTGCTATGACCACTATTTTTAAATGTTTATTCAATTGTTGTGTGCCATACATGTAGCCTCTTCACAATGTAACAGTTACATTTTTTTTCTTCAATTATGACTTTGATTTGTTCATCATCCGTTTTGGCCGAATAATCTCTGTTCATCTTAATAAATATTCCATTATTATTATTATTTTATTATTATCAAACTGACACTGATGTGATAATGGTTTAGCACCATAAATTTCATTACTTTTTGGGATTGTCAAAAAGTTCTTTCCTTTACGGAATATATAAAAAACAAAAGTATAAGTAAGAGAAGTGTATTGTTTCTGTTAATGGTAAAATTAACCCACAACTAATAGCTTTAATAAAAATCACGCACTACTTGCTTGTGAAATTACGTCAATGTGACTAGTATCACGCGACAAACGGTAAAGTACAGCACTTATAGGTTATATTTGGAAATAAAGCAACGCTCTTTTTTGGAAGGTCACGATTCTCAAAAAATATTTAGAAAAAAAAGCAACATTTTTAAGATGGCGACAAACTTATAGGAACTGTTGAGAATCTTTTCATGGAGATTAGGGAAGATTTTTATAAAAAATTAACAATGTCAGAAGAGAATTCTATTACTGCCACTCCAATCTTTTGTTTCCGTGTTCAATCCAAAAATATAGCAACAATCTTTTGTTTCATTATCTTCAAATTACATTTGATTACGTTTTCACATGATAATGTTTATTTAAGAGAGCGTTCGTATTTATATTTTAATCGTTCGACTTCATCTTATCCATAATTTCACCTCTAAAAACGAAACCAATCAAACGATGTGAGGCAACGCTCACACAGCACTCTACGAAATGAGTTCGCAAATTGACTAATTGTTCTTTTCATATTGAAATTTATCGGGAATATTCCGAAAATATCTAACCGACAATTTCCATTCTAGTAGTCAGCATAAATTGAATTTCCAGTTATCCCCCACGTGAGAATGATCGTACACACTTCACGTGTACATCATCTAGTTTACAAAACAAGTGAACGTCGGGAGATTTGACCCGGTAATCGATCGATAAAGCGAAAATTAAAAAATAATTTTCTTTTATGAACAGCTAATGGTACTTTTCCACTTTGTTTTCTTTTTTTTTTCGCAGGACCGGAAAATTACACTACCCGACCAACGTGTGCGGTCCATTATTCGAGGAGGAGCTCGAATTTTGGGGATTGGATTCCAATCAGGTCGAGCCCTGTTGTTGGAGCACGTACAGTATTCACAGAGACACTCAGGTAGTACCCATGTCATAATTATCTGTCGTTATTCGATAATTGTGTAGGCTTACATTCTTGAATCGAAACGATTATTTAACCACTGAAGCGGTGATGTTTTTGAAGGGGTTGGATTGGCATTTCTGCATATACAGAGGGTACTGAATATATACATAGCCGTAACTGTTTGTCCAACCAACAAATGTAATGCTTACTGCCAAATTAAATTTTATTGTATGATTATACAAAATGTTTTAAAATTTGAAATTGTTTCAAACAATTTTAACAAACGTTCATTTAAATTTGCTTAAATTTTTTATTCGGATGTAAACACCTTTAGCTTTTATTACTGCCTAGCAAGATTTCCGCATCGTCTCTAGTAATTTAACCAAAGTTTCCGGTTCTATTTTTGAGCATGTATCCTCTAGTTTGGTCCATAGTGTTTCTGAGTATATTGGAGCAGATTTTCCCACTTGTCTGTTTAACTCATCCCATAACAGCTTTATAGCATTCAAGTTGGGGCTCTGAGGAGACTATTTCGTAATGCCACTTATTTTTTCCCATTCTAACTCTTCTAAATACCCCAGATACAATTTGGACGTGTGTTTGGGATCGTTGTCTTGCTGGAACGCAAAGTTTCCTCCAGTTAGTCGCATTTTAAAGTAAACGGCATTCTGTTCCAAAATTTCTCTCAACGATTCTTTTCGATTATCTATTTCAATAAAATCGTTTATAAATGTTCTCTCGAAACAACCCCAAATTATTACCGATCCTTGTCCATGCTTGGTGGTGAAATTGAAAACTCGTTTTTCCACCAATCTTTGGACAAACGTTTTTTTTTTTTGAACCGGATATCTCGAATTTGGATTCGTCGACCCAGAGCAAGTTTTTCCACTCTTCCAGCATACAATCCTTGCATTATCTTTTGCAAATTAACCGCTTTACAGTGGTTTTCGCACAGCAACTCTCCAAAAAATTTTCCTGTGAGTAAATAACTTTTTATCAATGTAACGCTGACTGGTTAAATTTATCTTAATCTGTAAAGATAGAAATCTTTGTTTATAATTGATTCTGGCTGCTCTGGAATACTGAGACAGCGGCTGTGGGATTCTCGAATTCGTTTAGGAGATTTCGAAAACACTCTTTTGGTATTTGAAACTAATACATCCACCTCCGGATAACAGTGTCGAATATTTTGTGCTATACGGTGTAAAGCATGAACTTTACACGTCACATATAAAAAGCTCTCACACATGTTTTTAAGAGAATGGCCTGCATTACACATTGTCGCTGCAGTATCGCTCACAAACATCAACAGTTAGTCAGTTGAAAGTTGAAATTTTTTAGCGTATCCAACATTACCTTCATAATTGCTTTGTCAGTGCATTTTTCTAATTTTTTGCTAGCTAATACAATGGGAAATGTCGCTTTAACAAGATTTAGAACACGAATAGATTTTTTTTTCGATCTTTCGTTTCGTTGACACGTAATCACAGTTGTTTTATCTTTTACTACAGCTTTGATAATGTTTTTGACGTCGTTATGAACAGTTAGCATATGACTCCGTAACGTCACCGGAATGATAACTTCCAAATGTTTTTGATGGTACGTTATTTTTCTTATTTTGGTGTTGTACACTCTTCACATGATTTTTACATTCGCGTTTGTCCCAGTACATCGACGTTTTATCTCAAGGTAACAGTATATTTTAGCATCCTTATAATACAAATCGGAAAATTCATCAATAAATTTTAGCACTGTGTTAACCAATAGTCTCGTTTTCCCCTTAGGCACGCCCATCATAATTAATAATTGTACATTCGCCTTATATAAAGATTCGCTTGGTACTAATTTATAATTCTATACTTCATCTGTTTTATTAAATTACACTGGTGGGGATACTTCGAGGGAACATATCCTAGGTCTGATGATGAAACACTCTAAGAGCACGTATTTGAACAAATAGTTCTTTTCTACGCGTCATTATCCAAAATATCGATTTTATTTTAAATTAATATACAAACATTACAACATGAAATCTCTACACTTCGCAAGTTGAGTGAAAATTAAAATTTTTATACAAATACCTTTCCTCTTTGTACTTGATTTATGGCCTAATGAAATTATATTAAAAATTTTCGGAAAAGGTCTATATTGAATCGCCTTTTCCGTATTGTAAAATTGCCATTTTCGATCATTTTGTTTTAAAGTACTTAAATACATAAATACCGTACACAACGAGTATGCATGTATTATGTTTATTTTTTAATTAATACTTAATAGCATGTTGGTTTTAGCTAGTCTATAACATTGTTTATTTGAATGATATGAAAATATACACGTGGGTAATTATTTATGACTGGTAATGTATGTAAAATTTGCCACTATTTATTTACTTGTTTATTTATTTACTCATAATATTTAGTTCGTTCAAATAGTCAAACCAAAATGGATCATGTGCATTATAAAATTAAAATTGTGTAATATTGACAGGAGTTAAATTCTGTTGAATATAAATTGTTTTATTGATTAAAAAAATTGTTTTCCTAAAATGAAAATTATTTACTCCTCAGTCTGATAACTTCAATTATATAATCTCTGCTTTCATCTTTTCAACTTCACCGTGTTGCACTTTTAAATATTAAAATTTCAACAACATAAGACAAAGAAACGATAACACGTTTTCTAAATTTACATTCCACTCGCTTCTGGCGAAATATCTGCTTCGTACGAGCGTAATTTCAATCCACTCCATTTACTAGATCGAGATTATTTCGAAAAACTTGTAGGGCACGAGTTTATTGTCCATATTACCGACAGCATTAGATCGTTGTCTGAAAACTACGTACATACATACGTACGATACACATGTATCTATTTCGTGAGAGCGCGCGCGCGCGCAGACTATCATTTAAACAAGCTATTATCGCAAAGCGTCAAAACAAAGTTCTATTTTCTAGTGGGCAACATACTTCTGTGACTTCGAGAATCTTTCGGATTCGTAAATATTGTGACGTCGGAAGATATTGAAATAATCCAGTGTATACTTGGATTCTTTTTGGTTACCAGTGAGTCTTTAAAATGAACCGCATATTTTTCGTAATTGTGTGAACAGGTGGATAATAATTTTTATGCAGTTTTTTTTTCCTCGTTTATAACTAAACAATTTCTGTTTTAATAAAGATTCGAGGTAAGAGCTTTCCTTTTTTGAAAGCCCTATTAAAATAAATCACTAAAATGATAAAAATAAAACACTAATCATCTTTAACATACTTTATTTTTCCTGAAACTAAATTACGCCATCTGCATGTGGAGGTATATGTACAGTACCACGTAATTAAATTAGGGCCGCCCGCATTTCTCATATCGCATATCTCATAATCAGAAATTAAGTTCTGAGGTTTTCTTGTTTATAGTGTGCATTGTTTACATCAACGAAAGCTCTTCCTTAGTCTTTGGGTAATGGAAACCATTTTTTCTCAGATCGTTGATGATATGTATCACGTTTCGTGGCTAATATTCTGACAAATCTATTGAGAAAATACAATTCTGTGTCTGACCATTTCGTGTTCGAATAAGTAATTCAGAAGTGGGATTGCAAATTAATCATTAACTGAGTATTAAAAACCTTTCGTAAGCGATCTTTTTTAGAAAAGACCTCGAATTCAGGTTTTAATTAATATATGATTAAGTAAAGGATTTTATGCTATGTCGATATATTTGTATGTTTCTTCTTGTTGCAGATCTTCTATTACATCTGCTTGTATACTATATTCTTCATGTCGTATATTTCCTTTAGTTGTGGAGCATATTTTAGATTCATCCAATCCCAACTTCTCGCTGTTTTTTTGATGAAAATGCAACTTTATTGTGAAAAAATGTTTACAAATGAATCATTCAAAATATTGCCCATCGCTAGCGACAACTTTTTCCCATCTTTCTGGCAGAGCTCGAATACCGTCACGGTAGAAGTGTTCGTCTCTTGAGGCTATCCACGAATCAAGCCATTTCGAGATGTCTTCATATGAGCTAATTAGCCAGTCCATATGCCATCGAATGGAACAAGTAATAATCGGACTGCGCAATATCTGGAGAATATGGCGGGTGGGGTAGGACCTCCTGGCAACGTGAGGTGGAGCGTTGTCATGCTGTCGAATCACTTTTTCGTACTTTTGTTCGTATTGTGGCCGCTTTTCGCGCAGTGCTCGGCTCGATCGCATCAATTGAGTTCGGTACCGTTCCCCAGTGACGGTTTCGTGCGGTTTCAACAGCTCATAATAAATAACACCGCCCTGGTTCCACCAAATATACAGCAAAACCTTCGCAGCGTGAATATTCGGCCGAACCGACGACGTAAAAACATGACCGGGCTGTCCCTATGATATTGTTCTCTTTGGGTTGCTGTAATGAATCCATTTTTCATCACCCGTAACGATGTGATGAAGAAAACTCTTGCTTTATTACCGCTGGAGCAGTTATTCCTAGGCGAAAAAACGACGCCCAACGTCTCTTGGCTTCAAATCATAAGGAACACAAGTTCCTTGTTTTTGAATCATTCCAAACGCATGCAATCGCTGGGAAATGGCTTGGCGGGTAACTCCTAATGCTGAAGCAAGCTCTTTTTGCGTTTGGCACGGATCCTCATCGAGTGATGCCTCCAATTCAGCGTCTTCGAAGGTTTTTGGTCTACCTTCACGCGAACAGTCGTCAACATCGAAATCACCGTCTTTGAAGCGACGGAACCAATCACGGCACGTTGTTTCATTTAGAGCAGCATCTCCATAAACTTTTTGGAGTTCTCGATGCGCTTCAGCCGCTGTTTTCTTCGAACGAAAGAAGAAAAGCAACACTTCCCGCAAATGACGAATATTTGGCACAAAATCAGACATTTTCACACAACCAAAGGTATATGACGCAAAAACAAAATCACTAATGTGTCAAAGCGGTTTGTTTACTATTTATCTAAGCTTGGCTCATGGCGTTTTGGTTATGTCACAATCGACCAGCACTTACTACTGAAACCATCTCTTGAAAAACAGCGAGAACTTAGTTGCGCACTTAATATATTACCATTTCTATATGTTTTTTATATTTAAAATATTTTAAGATTTTTTGTCAAGAATAATATATCTGTCCATACTTCAATGTATTTCTAATATTTACCAATTATTGTCAGATTACATTTCTATTGTTCTATAATGTTTATGCGTATTAAAAGGTACATTTAAAGGTCGCAATTTCTTTTTTATTACAACGTTATAATTAAGGCAGAAATTAATGAGAAAAAAAACCCGCATATTCGGTGAAGAATCGAACCCCAGTTGTCCTCTTATTGGGTGGGTGCTCTACCATTGAATTACCAAGGACTATGGCATTAGATCAATTAAAAGATCGACTAGTCATTAGTCATTCTAATAAGTATTCAGTTGTTGTACGTCCTTTACAGTGCCTGCCTTTAAACAAATACTCGTTACACCATTATAGGCACTTAGTGTATTTTAATATAGTTTATTTTTGGACTGAGTTTTTGCGAAAGCCCTGTTGACATCGTAGTGACATAATACAGTCGACGGGACGTATAACACGTCACACTTTCTTAAACCGAGAGTGACGGTTGTTGGGTCGACCGCACGTCTACGTCGAATTATCCCAAAACGAGACGGACGGTTTTTACGACTATTTCTATTTTTTATTTCCGTTACAACCGCGTCGTCGTTTGCATTTCCACCATTTCGAGAGACTCGTCTTTCAAATATTGCATAAATCACGTTCCGTTTCGTCCTTCTTTCTCTCTCCACCGTCGTTATTTATATTCCTTACTTAGCCTACGTTCGGTATTTCCAGCGTGTCCTATTTTATCATCGACGGTGTAAAATTGAAATGGAAAATTGTTATTTATCCAGCATTTTTCGTTTTATCCCATATTTCGCAGATGCGACGGCGATCGAGACGCCTTTCGCTTTCAGATTCGTTGAAAACACCCTCCGTCGATGGGGACCGACGCAGGTTTAGAAACATGAATCCAGCGTGGGCTTGTTGATTCGACGATAAATTGAAATTTACGCTGGGCTTTTGATATTTTAGAAATCGCCGAAGGAAACACGGCTTTTTATTCATTTTCGCGCAACAATAACTTGTTCGAAAATAATAATACGTACTCGAGTCTTTACCATTTGCTTTCATCATCGAAGGAATATGTTTATGAAAAGTTGCGCTCCAAACGAGATACGGATATATACAAGGGGTGAAAATTTAATTCTCGAAATTACTGTGTAGCATCATCCGCAACGTAATTGTAACGAAATCATTTCTTGTTTCGACATGTTTAATAAAATATTAAAGCAAATTTCAAATTGATAGAACCAGTTATATTAATTAGCTTAATTAAAACGTTAAAAAGTCCTTATCACTTATAATAATTTGTATTTTTAATACGTACTTGGATAACGAAGTTGTTAACTTCAGTAAAAAATAAACGCAGTCTTGAATATGAGCAAGCAATTAAGCTATACATGAAAAAAACCTGCGAGACACTCTACACGATGTGTTTGTGTGCACATCGTTTCTCTATACTGAAGATGATAACTTAGTTGTCGAAATTTATTTAGAATATAAACATTATTGTGGTTACCCTTTCGATTGTTTATTTAAACACAGTCTCCAAAGAAATCTACAATGATTAATCTATCATACATAAAATACAAGGTAAAGGGGAAGCAGCTGCATAAAAATTTAAATTTAAATAGAAACCCTATTGGACGAGATAAATAATGAAAGCATTAATGAGATATGGAAGGCTATCGGAGACACATTGCTAAGAGTCGCAAAGGAAACATGCGAAATAAGAACAAAGAAAATTAAAAGTCAAAGTACGTGGTGGAACCCAGAAATCAAAGACGTGGTTAAATCTAAAAAAAAAGAAAATGAAGACAAAATGTCATTTGTAGTTAGAAAATCAGTGATAAGCGTCGAGCGAGGAGGTGGTGCGTTATCATGTAACAAACGCCAGTTACTATTTTCACGATATTGAGAGCGCATATGACGAATACGCGCCAAAAGATGCCGCATAACACCAATATAATATTCACCATTGACTGTTTGACTAGTTGGTACAAACTCTTTGTGCATGATACCTTTCAAATCATAGAAACGAATCAACATTGTCTTCACCTTCGACGTCTCCAAACTTTTTTTTTTCGGTCTTTCTTCGCTTGGATGCTTCTATTCACAGCTTTGACGCTTGACTACCTATAGAAGTTTTCGTCCTTTTTTGACCCTTAATAAAGTCTGTACAATGTTGAATTCAGTTAGCTTGTGTGGTACAAACCTTGCACAAATCTTTCTCAGTCCCAAATGCTATATCAAAATGCCATGAATTGAATTATTGAAAATATTTAATTCTATTCCCAGGTATCGCAATGAGGATTTTGATCCATTTCTAATAAATTCACGCACAAGTTCGATGTTAGTTTCCCTAACCACAGACTTTTCTGCACCAAGATGTTTGTCTTCATTTATGTCCGTACGACCATCTTTAAACCGTTTATATTACTCATACACACTTATACGTGATAAACACGTTTTATCAAATTACACGTTTCAGTAAACGATATACCGAGTTTAAAACAGAACTTGATCTTTGTTCAAAATTCATTTTTTAACCAATGGCAAATACACACTATTACTTTATGTGCAATTTCTCTGCTTCTAATGATGCAAATGTCAAGATATTTTGACGTATCATTGGTGAAAGATCTACCTTAGTGACGCGTATTTCTTTAATAGATGGCGCTACTAAGAATTACTATTCTAAAACAGTTTCCTTTTCTCTGCGACAGACTGTGTACATATCTGCTCTTATTTCTGTGTGTAATCTTCCTTCGTAACATAAAGTTTATCAAATAATTAGAATGGAAAGAAGGTTCGAATTGAAAACCTATTTACAGCAAATACCCACTGTCACTTTATGCGCAATTTCTCTGCTTCTAATGACGCAAATGTGATGATATTTCGACATAACATTGGTGATATACATTACCGATGCATATCTTTTTTAATAGATGGCACCACCAAAAATTTTAAAAAAAAATCGGTTTTCTCTGCGGTAGGCTGGCTGTGTATAATATTTAAGGCTTTGAATTTTAATATATTATTTGTTGATATTATTTTAACAATGCTTTTTATCTTATTGATGTTATTTCCTCCATTAAACTCTAGTGTAATTGCACTACACTAGCCGGTGATTTAAAGTGATTAGAAAACACAATTTATTCAGTTTAAATTCACCGTATAGCTTTGAATAAATAAATATGTAGCGAACCGAAGATAAAATCCGCCTTGAAATAATAAATTTTCAATACCGTTTGTTTGATTTTATTGAAAATAATCATTCCTTCACGTAGTCGATGAGTATGAAACGAAATTAGACATTTGAAGTTTATAAATTAGTATATTTTTGTTTTAATATATTGGTCGATGTGTTCCAATTATAAACTATATTCCTTTTTATTGGAAATTTCGACTATTGGGATAATAAAACGCTCAATTTTTTAGTAACGACGTTTCGGAGGGAGGTGGTCCCCCTTTTTCAAGTTATTTTTTCGTTTTAACTTACAACACTCTTTATAGTTACATATTTTTATTTGCGAATAATAGTTCTTTTGTATAACTAAATATTTGTAATTATTATTTTATATTTTTTATGTTTAATATTGTAGAATTTACAATCACACCTAGCATTTTTAACATTTACAAATTTTGTGTTTGCTTATAGATTTGTTCTTTGTGAATTTGTTTTTAAACTTTCCCGAAGGACATCTGTTACTTTCTTCTTTTGTTTTGTTCGTGTCATGTATGCGTTTGTAAATTCACAAAATACATATGTACTGTGTGCAATTTTAGCCTAACTTCACTTTTGACTATAAGGAGAGAGCTGGAAATAGCTACTCAAAGGAGATGAAATAAAAATATGAAGAAGATGTTTGTCTAGTTGAAAGCAATTTAGAACGGAAAGTAGAAAAATTTATTTTCTCAATGAAACATTGGTAAATGAAGGCCATACAACATCTGAAGCTTGTATCGATGAAAAATTTAAATGTGCACGGCAAACTTTGAATGAAAGTCTGTCAATGGGTTTGAAAAATCCTAGTAGAAAAGAAAGACGGTTGTTATTGTTACATATTGGCTGTGAAGATGATTTACTTGGGAATGGTCTATTCTTATTTCCTTCAAATAAAATAGGTGGTTACCAAAGTATAAATCGAACTGTTTGAAAATTGATAATAAATCACATTTGAAATTGAACGTTGTTATCGAAATTTACTGGTTCTAGAAAATTAGAAAAAATGCTACCATTCACAATGCTACTAAATAAAATTGTATAAAGGCAATTGGTCATGTCGAAGGTATTGAAACAAAAATGTGGAATATGGACGAGAAAATCTAGAAGAATTTGTCATAAATGTAGGAAATTCTAGTACCACCGATTATTCTTTGAAGGAACATATATTTATTTATTTACATTACACATTATGATTGTGAACTAATATATATTAATAAATTTAATTTTGGAATGAAAATTGTAGATGTACATGTATTTGTTTTGAAATAAAAGATATTACAATTGTTTTAAACTTTAAAAATATAATTCGACTAATAATTAAACATGCCATGTAGTGTCACAAATAAATTCTTCTCTGCAGTTCCTTCCATGTATTTTTATCGATTGTAACATTACGATTGCATTTAGCTTGAGAGCTTAGAATTTAATTAATTGAAAATAAAGCAATGTACATCCCATGTGCCCTCACAAATAAATTCTTAATTACGATTTCTTAATTTTTTTTAAATTTGGAACTCGTTTTGTATATGGAATCGAAATTAAAAAATGATTTAATGCACAGGTTCCCAAACTTTTTAAAGCCATGGCCCCCTTAACGTTCAGATTATTTCCGGTGGCGCCCTTCGAGTGAAGCAAAACAGGAGACCTGATAATTTTAAGTCTAAAGTCTTATATTTTTCAATTTTTTTTCGTTTTGGCAAGGCTATGGCGGCGCCCCTGGAGAGTTTTCGCGGTTTCCCCGGGTGCCGTGGAGTGTACTTTGGGAACCCTTGATTTAATGTATTAAATTCAAAAGAATCTGTATTTATTTTTAATACTTAACATAAAATAAACCAGCTAAACTTTCACTATTGTTGTCATTATAACAAGCCTTTTTGAGGTTAATTTTTTATAAACAAATAAATAATGCGATAATTGTGCATGTGATTTTCGTAGCTGACATTTTATGCCTAATATATACATAATTTAGTCGTGATTAGTCTAGCTGTTTATGGAACAGTGTACCATCGTAAAACACATACACAAAAGGAGTTATAGTATGTAACATATATTATTAGATCTGCTTTAAATACTAGATCCTTTATTTAATTTACATATACAGTACTATGCGTAAGTTAATGAACACAATAGAAAATACAACCATGCTCAAATGTATTAGACACCTTACGAATTTTTGTACATACATATACATATAGTTTATATAGTTTAGTCAAAAGAGAGGTGAGGAAAATAAAACTGTTGTGAAAATTATGTACAAAGTGTTATTTAGTAATATAGTACAATTTATCAATATTTTGTCGCTCCGCCCTTGGCCTTAATGACAGCTCGCACTCGTCGAGGCATACTTGCTAGTAAATTGTAACACTCTGCCGGTGGTATTGCAGGCCATATTTCGCGAATTTTTGTTGATAATTCTGCTTTTGACAGGCATTTATGTTGCGTGATCTTAGTTTTTAAGATACGCCACAAATTTTCAATGGGCGACAAATCGGGACTTTGTGGCGGCCAATCCAATACCTCCACTGTGTTTTCCTCGAACCAACGCATTACAGCTCCCGATTTGTGGCAGGGCGCATTGTCTTGCTGAAAAATGTATTGTGGAATATCCTGGTCGAATAGTTTTAGCACAGACGGTTCTAATATTTCTTCCAACATGGCTGAATACCGTTGCCTATTCATCCGTCCATCGCACAAGTACATTTCTCCAACACCGTATTCAGACATACAACCCCAAACCATGATACTACCACCTCCAAATTTTACTGTGAGAATGATACATTGTGGTTCATAAGCTTCCCCTTGCCTACACCGAACGTATAGCGTCCCAGGTAGTCCCCAAAGCTGTCAGGCAAAAGAAGAAAGTTAGCACTTAGACAGGATTAATTTTGTTTAATGTTACATGTAGACTGAATTGCATACAACGATAAGAATATTAGTCATGAAGATGTACTTACATACCTCGATATTCGATTCATCAGACCAAAGAATCTTCGACCACTTCTCGATTGTCCAATTTTCATGTTGTTTGGCCCATAAATACCGCTTGTTTTTATGAACGTCAATTAAAAGCGGTTTACGTTGCGCTTTACACCCTCGTAAACCAGCACGCTGGAGACGCCTTCTCACTGTTTGCGCAGAAACTGTTACGCGATAACGCTGTTTCAGATCACTGGCAAGCTGTTTCGACGATTTTTTCCTATCACTGAGAGCCAGTCTTTGTAAAATTCTGTCTTCTCTAATCGAGGTACAGGGTTTTCTGCCACTTTTTGGTCTGTTAACAAGCGACCCACTCTCCTGATAGCGACTAACGGTTGTACGGACTGCACATCGCAAACATTTTTTTTTTTTACAATTGCAGCTATTGATAACTTCTGGGAATGCAGTAATACTATTTGGGCGCGTTCCCCTACCGACAACTCGCGTGTTTTAGGCATTTTTCTTCAACAAATAACTGACACAACGTGAAAAAATAGGATAATCTAATTGATCTCTATCACAAACTCACAAACGCACGTTGCTCACACACTGCTAGAATGACACTAAATTTCTAAAATCCACAATTTCCCCTTTCCACCTATTCTTTTCAATAGGGATTAACTAGGGTATTCAAAAACGCATTTCTGTAAATACCATTAACTATTTTTACGGTTAATTTCCGTCAGACTTGGATAATACCGAGAATAAGGGTTTTTACCTGGGGTGTCTAATACATCTGAGCATGGTTGTATGTCGTTCTGCATCATTTTCAAAAAAAAAAAGTTAAATAAACTTCCTTCTACCTAGCAGATTTTATTAATATAATAATAATAATAAAACAGGAGTCATGCATAAAAGCTTTTATGATTATTTTAGATTAAAAAAATATGCTGACGAATAAAAAATTTACGATACACTTGGTGAATACATTTTATGTTTATGGAACAAAGTAAATATATTATTCAAACAACTCTCTACATATCTTTTCTTTCCGTCTTTTTTTATTTACACATTTACTTACTGCTAATGATGTCATAATATACGAAATTCAGTATGTTTATTTTTTGTTTCTATATGTTTCAGATTGTTGAATTTTGAGGTTCATTTTAGTAGAGAGTGTATAAAGAAATTGAAAAAAGGTGAAGAGGTGTATTTACCTTTTTTGATTGAGAAAGATTGTCTTTATATCTAGGACTTTATTGACATTAACTTACAAAGGATAACTTCTGATTAACTTGTTCAGATTACGACTTAAACAAAAAATTTCGTTTACTTAAAAGAGAACGTTTTATTAGAGAATCAATACGTTTGTAACGAAATAAATATAATAAACCATAAAGTGTATGACGAATATAAATATTTGTCAGGAAAAATTATTAAAAATGGTGCAAGCCAAAAATGGAAGGACAAACAGAATGTACCAAGTACATTCTGATTAAAATTAAATACAACACACGGAACACACCAGAAGATTATTTCTAAAATCATGATTGTCAAACTCGTAAACTTGGCAAACAAAGCGAAGTAATAGAGATTGAAGCTTGCCAAAATAGAATTTATAACAAAGCTACGGAATATTAAGGTAAGAAGAAAGAAATCAAAACGAAAGCATAAGATGAAGAATGTACATATGTGAAAACAAGCTTTCTTACTCGTAGCCCTTAGCTTTTGTGTTTTTAACAGGCTGTCTACATTTCAAGCCATCCTATATTATTATCATATTATTCACGTCAATAATTCTTGTCCACAAATTCACTAATTTAATGTAAACAAAACCTACATAAAGGCACAGAGTAACTTAAACTGAAATACTGTCGAGTGTTAGATACTGAATTATCACGATGACTATTCACAACACCCTCAAAAGAACCCTTCCGCAATTGATAAAAAGATGAAATCCCAAATAATTTTGCATAGTATATACTAACCTTTAGGAGGTAATTTTGATGGATGTTGTCGAAAGTCATTACCGGTTTTTTCGTAAAAAAAACTAAATAATTTTCAAAAAAAAGAAAAATTTATTTATTCAAAGTATTGGGCATTTGATTCTACACATCTGGCTCATCTTCCAGACAATTTATGGATATCTCAAAAAAACTGTTTGTTCTTTGAGCAAAACCATTCATCGAGCCATTTTATAACTTCTTCGAAATTGGTGAAGTGCTGCTCGGCAAGTGCGTGTCCCATTGATGCGAAAAGGTGATAGTCGGACGGGGTAAGGTCTGGAGAGTACGGCGGGTGCGATATTATGTCCCATCCAAATGCTTTCAATGCTTCCTTGATAGGTTTTGGCGTATGAGATGGCGCGTTATCGTACTGTAAAATCACTTTGGTATCTCTTCGGGCCCATTCTGAACGTTTTTCTATAAATGCTTGAATCAATATTCACTGTTTCATCAGGTTTCAGCTGCTCGTAATACACTACACTACTCTGGTCTCACCAAACATAGAGCATTGTCTTGCCACCAAAACGATTTGGCCTTGGAGTCAATGGGCCGGCTTCGCAAGGTGAAAACCGTGACTTTTTTCATTTAGGTTCTTCGAAATAAATCTATTTTTCATCAACCGTCGCTACTCGATGCAGAAATGACTTACAATCATACCTTTGAAGCAGCATTTCACAGACGTTTTCCGATTTTCCATTTGCCTGTCATTCAATTGATGTGGCAACCATTCTTCCATCTTTTGGATTTTTCCCATTGCTCGTAATCGTCGTTAATCGTTTCTTGAAAATTAATGTGGAAAGGGGTTATATATCAACCTTAGGTGATTAAACTAACGTTTAGGTTTATTCGCTTGCTTTTGAATGATATTACTTAAAGTAAAAAAAATTAAAAATTATCAAGTTGGCACTAAATATTCTGTCCAGGGATATAATATCTATAATTTCAAACGTAATATATGAATAGATTGTATACTAAAATACATATAGAACGTACTTCTATAGTTAATCAGATGTTAATTCAATAATCGATTTGCGCACATCCCCATATTGAGAGTATAACAATTACAGTCGAACTTAATCACGATCCTAATTCTACCCTCGATTTGACATTTGCATCTGGAAATTGGACAGGATTCCTCTCCATTTCTGTCTACAGAATTCGATTCGAGGACTATATTACTAGCGGACTGTTCGCAAACTTTCTAATTACTAAGTTTGGTAGACGATTATGAGAATATGTACTATTATGTGTGTAACATTTACTCGGTACAGTTAGAACAATACGTTATTCTATTTAACTGTGAAAGCGATCGCATTACAAAGGAAATATTTTAAGTTGTTTTCCATTGAAATTCTCACTTGATTTGAATGTTTTAATAAAGTTTTTATTTCTATAATTCTTTCGTCAAAAGCGGGTATTTATCGGAGCTTAAATCGAAGCGGAATTTTCACGTAGTCCCATAAATCGCTTTGGAGGAAACACTACATTCATTGGAGGGGATGGGTAATTCGCGTTTAGAATTTTAATGCTGCAAAGAGCTTGTACTGAAAGCATTATGATGAAGAAGATATTATTTAACAATCGCGCTACGTTCATATTAAAATGAAGTGAATTCTGAAGAAATAAAAGTTATTAAATTAACTTTCCACATATTTTCGAAGGTACAATTCGAATATTTAAAGTATTTATTTCCCCTTTGTTCATATGATATCGCAATATATGTAGTTGATGCGTTGTAATAGAAGTATCTTTGCTGTGGTTTCGCCTCAGACAATTTCTACTCAAATTAATTAAAACGAGGACCACTCAAAGGCTGCTCATATCTGAAAGGTTAACTAATACATGTAGCACTGGCCCTTTTACAATTGGCACACTAATATTAATTCATTATTAAATTACAACTGGGAGCAGGTGTATTTTAGAATGCACGTTGAATGTGTTAGATGTATCTTCATATACAGAGCCATCCCAGAACACTTGGGCCGTCATGCGAAATTTATGTAAATTATATTTGACGAATTGTTTTCGAGAAATACTAAATTCTAGAATAAAGTAAAGACGACTTTATTTCAATATTGTAGTACCAAAATACATTTTAATGGAGCTTGTAAAGGGTTTTCCAATAAGAGTGACATGATTTCTTTAAAAAAAAAACACACTTATTGTCAAGAAAATTCAAAAGTTTTTTATTTAATGTGAAGTACAATCGATACAATTAAGTTCTAAAGAAAACGTCATTCAAATGGCCTCCACGACTTCTTCTGCAGGAACGAATTCGATGAACCCAATTTTCGAGCACTTTTTCCACTAAATCTAGTCGTGTGCCATTCATGACATACTATTGACTTGTAAAGCTTGAAGAGAGTCTGGTTTATTTCGATAAACCAATGACTTCAAATAACCCCACAAGAAATAGTCTAATGGTGATGATTCCGCCATACCAAAAACCACACCAAACAGTTTAGGTGAATGTAATGGTTTTTCATAAATAATTTGTGGATTTTCTTCGCACCAGAATCGACAGTTTCGTTTATTTACCACACAATCCAGATGAAAGTGAGCCTCATCAGAAGATGATTTTCTTAAAAAATCGTTATCATTTTCAAGTTGTTCCAAGGCAAAATCAGCAAATTCACGACGTTTACGGTGATCCAATGGCTTCAGTTCTTGAGTGAGAACAATTTTATAGCGATACAAATCCAAATCCTTTCTCAAAATCCGCCAGGTTGTGGTTTGATACAGTCGCAATTGTTGAGAACGTCTTGGAATCGACAGATTACGGTCTTCAGTAACACTTGCCTGAACGGCAGCAATATTTGCATTACTTCGAGCGGTTCTTTGTCTTATTGGCACTTGAAAATTATGTAAAGAAAATGTAACCTCAAAATTTTTAACAATTCTACGAATAGTGAGCACACTTGGACGATTATTACGACCATAAAATGGCAAAAGCGCACGAAAAGTTGCAATTGGAGAACGATTATTTTGATAATAAAAGTGAATAATTTGTAAACGTCGTTCTTGCTTATATCTCTTCATGATGAAATTGTAAACACTACTGAATACAATGAAAAACAAATGACAGATCATGACATATTACAAATGACCGAAATGTCACTTCAAAATCATATCATCCCTATTGGAAAACCTTATACTTGATTAAATTGATCAATAAAGATTAATGAAATCTCTTTCACACAATAACACAGTATACGTATCTCGACAGCTAAGTTTTCATCATCAACAGATAATTAATCACACTGTCTTACTTGCATTCACGGTGAAATCCGCACAGACACAAATCCGTACCAGACCCTCGCCTTCAAAAACCGAACACACACTGTAAATTCGTTTCGTATCTTTTAAATTGTATTCTAATCTAAAAACTAACCATTTGTCTTAAAGTACATCCACTGCATACAAATACGAACGTTTTTGACCGTCGTATATCACTTTTTAGTGAACTGAAAGAGACAAGAATATAGAATCGCACCACCATGGGCGTTTATTATGCTTTTTTGAAATATATATGCTGTTTATTGTAATCTAAATCCCTGATTTCTTATTGACCTTAACTTTGTCTTTCGCATTTCCTAAAAGGGATTTTATAGAGTTACTGGACCGAAATGTAACTTGAAAACAGCGATTTTTAAAAACACAATTTAAATTTTTCGTCAAAGGGTGAAATGGTAAACATATAAATTGCTTGTCTCGATTTTTTTTGAGGTGATGAACATGAATTCAATTAATTCGTTGTTTCCGAAGCAAAATCATTGTATTTCTCAATGTTCTTACTAAAATTCAACTCTTTCGTATCTCACTTTTGTTAATAAGAAACATTAAAATTTAAAAAAGTTTAAAATTGAAATGAGATTTGCCGCGACTATTTAACGCCTTCTAATAAACAAGAGATCAATTTGAACACACGGTATACTTTGTCTACGTAGTATTTCTAACAAATATGATTGAAAATGTTAAATTATTGCTAATAAAATATTTTGCGTTTTAAAATAATTTCATTTTCAATTAAAAATACAAAAATATTTTTATTTAAATTTAAAATCACTTGTCAATCATAAACACAATTCAATTAAAGAAAATAGAAAAAAAACTCTTTCCTGTTATTTTTAAAAAAACGTCTTTACAAAAACACTTAATGAAATTCTCCCGAATGTAATTTACGTGTCGTTGACCTCTTTTCAATAGCGTAAACAAGCATTAAAAAAGGCTTAAAAAAACATCTCGGATGTATTTTCAATTAAATACACCGGCAAAAACATTCCTTTGCATTCTCTCCAATGCTAATCTAATGTGAAAGCGTTGATTGGATATTAGATGCGTATGCGGTCGATCATTGGCGACCGCAGTCCACGTTGACTGCCGTTCCGTCGCTAAACCACACCCGCCCCGACAATTTACTAAATGATACGAGGCGGGTAGCTAGTCCACGTTGACCGATTCCACGGGACCAATTACAGTTAGTAATTCGCGTTGAATAACCAATTAAATACTAGTAATCTTAATGTTAGATTATTTGTATTCTTATTTATTACTTCAAGTTTTATAATACAATTTTTTAAAATGCACATTTAAAAACGTATTTGAAATGCATATCTATTAATATGTGCATATCTTATGTATCTAAATGCTTTATAAATTGTGTTTATGAAATGTGTATTTTAATATTGGACGTTTAGACATTTTTGAAAAATAAGTTACGAACTTTTCTTAAAAAATATCGAATAACTAAAAGGTTGCTGTTAAAGTAATGATTTATTAAAAATCCAATTTCTCCCAGTTCAGAATATTGATTATTGCCTAGAGGGAAAATTAGTATTCGCAAAACGAAACGTTTTTTAAATATATATGTAGTTTCGAATGCTGTATCCTTTTATTATTCAAAAGAAACCACTAATATGTATTTACCTCTTAATTTTATTTAAACTATTTTGAAGAATGATTTCTTATTGCTATATTAAATTATTAATTTTATATCAAACAACAGGCATTCATTTAAAATACAACACAAACAAAACGAACTTTCAATTTCGTACGTATTTATGAAGGAATAAATCAAACACTTTGTCTAAATTTTGATATATATACAACTTTTATAACTTTTTAAGATTTTTTTAAATTTTCTTTTATAAATTTTATCGTTTCCTAAGTATTTGCTTAATAGTTTGGTAACATTTATAATTTATGTGTACTCAATCAGTAAGTTATTTGCTATGTTTTCCATATATACCAGGTGTACCGGAAAGTTATTACCGGTTTCTTCCTAAAAAATACATAATTTTCAAGAAAAATGTATTTATTTAAAGTATTGGGCATTCGATTCTACAATTTTGTCCATCTTTCACGCAATTTATGAATGCTCTCCCAAAAAAACTGTTTGTCCTTTAAACAAAACCATTCATCGAGCCATTTTCTAACTTCTTCGAAATTGACGAAGTACTGCTCTGCAAGTGCGTGTCCCATTGATGCGAAAATGTTCCTTGGAAGCAGCTCAAAAAACACAACACCTTTGTAATCCCACCAAACTGACAGCATGATCTTTTTTGGATGCAATTCAGCTTTCGATGTGGTTTGAGCTGGTTTATCGTGTTTGCTCCATGATCGTTTTCGAACTATGTTACTGTACAGGACCCATTTTTCAACACCAGTGATGATTCTTTTTAAGAAAGGGTCGGTTTCATTTCGTCTAAGATGCATATCGCAAAAGTTGATTCTTTGTGTTAAATGAATTTCTTTCAATTCGTGAGGTAGCCAAATATCAAGCTTCTTAACTAGCTCAAGATATTTTAAATGTTTTTCAATTATTGTGTGCGATACATGCAGCCTCTCCGCAACCTCTCGAACAGTTATATGACGATCCTCTTCAATTATGACTTTGATTTGTTCATCATCGACTTCAGTACGCCGACCAGAACGTTGCTCATCTTTGAGAAAAAATCTCCGGAACGGAATTTTTTATACCAACATACGTTATACAAAAAATAAAGCAACGCTCTCTATCAGTAAAAACCGAAAGTACTTAGTTGCCAACCCAATATTAATAACTGAAAAATAGTAATGTCGATACTAGATAAGTACGTAACTGAATAAGAAGTTCTAAATCTTCGTTAATTCTAAATTAACTCAAGGATACTACCCACAAACTAGGTATATAAACATAACTTTGAGAAGGAATATAAACAAATAATAAAATTCCCAGAAAGATCTGCACCAATCATTTTTTGTAATAAAATAAATCAGTAACATTTTCAAAAAAAAAATTGTATTAAAATTCTTTTTATTTGAATTTATGTATTTCAATCAAAAACCTAATTCATATTTCAAACTGTCATAGATGTCTCACCGGCGACAATTTCAAATTACAACAGAAAATTTATACATAATGAATCATTGGCATGAGCCCAATAATTGCTCATAAAATTAATATACTTACTCGTTATTCGAGCTCGCAAAATCAATTTCCTGCAATTAACAGTAGCAAGAATAATTTGTATTTGAATCAACACATTCTAATGTATTGATTTGGCAATAAATTTTTTAACAAACGAATATATCTTTCAGACTCGTTGTAGTTTATTTATTTAAGCTCATGTTTGAAATAATACAAACAGTTTGGTATCTCTAGAAACTGGAGAAAAGTAATTATTAAGTTAACGTTAATTTGTAAATAAGTTGATTACCTGGCGGTTTATTTGTTAGAATGAAATTTCGATGACTAATTATTTTTCCCAGTAAAATTCTTTGTAGAATTTCTTCTTTCAAAACTGGAAGCAACAAGCAATAAATTCAGTAGTTTCGGAAAATATTTTTTGGGAAAAGCCAGCTTCAATAACATTAAAAATATGTTTACTTCGAAGATATTTCTTTGAATACGCTTAAAATACGTAGTATTCCGTTGACGCTGCATTTATATTGGGATTTTGAATAACTGCTTTTTAAAATAGAGGTTCTAGTAATATACTTTTTTTTTAAATTAATCAATACAGTGCGATCAGATTGAAAGAAGTCGTTGATATACCTGAAAAATTGTTACTAAAATGTTTCAATTACACCTGAAAATGTTAGCTGTCAATTATCAACTTGACTGATCAACCAACGGCGGAATTCGTATCGAACATTTAAAATGTTTGATATTTTTCTCAACTTTGTTGTATTAAATAAAAGAGGTAAATAAAGACCCTTACCACATCAGTGTTCACATCTTGCAGACATATTTCGACAACTAAGTTATCATCATCAGCAGATACTTAATCACAGCGTCGCACTACGTCGAATCTTCTAAGAACTCAAAGAGGCAATATGGTATCGGACTTTTGTCTATGTTTCACATATGGTTTTTATTTAAAATAACAACTGCTTGAATTTCCCGGTTATAACAGTAAAAGGTAATTTTGATGGAGCCTGTGGTTGATTAACTTAATCACTAAAGGTTGATGTAAAGGGTTTTCCAATAGGGACTTGACAACTTTTAATTCAATTTGTGAACGCACCCTTTCACTAATCATCGAACTGTCACTGTCAATTTATTCAGAAAACCTAACATTTTCATCATGGTAAAGTACACGAACGAACAACGTCTGCAAATTATAAAAATTTACTACAGAAATTCGTAGTCGGTGACCACTACTTTAAGAGCGTTAACTCCGATTTTCGGTCGTAATTCTCGCCCTAGTAGACAGGCAGTAACAAGTTTAGTGCAAAAATTTGAGTCTACATATTCGTTGTGTGATGCTGCCGTGCCAGTGAGACAACGGGTTGGTCGAAGTGTCGAAAATATCGCTGCCGTTGAAACGTCCGTAGCAAATGATCCAAATCAGTCAATTCCACGGCGTTCTCAAGAGTTGGGCATTGCCCAGACCACTTTATGGCGAATTTTGCGTAAGGATCTTGATTTACACCCATACAAGATCAAGCTGACTCAAGAATTGAAGCCGATGGACCATTTGAAGCGACGTACGTTCTCCGATTGAGCTCTGGAAAAGATGCGCCAAGATGATCAATTTCATCGCAAAATCATTTTCAGTGACGAAGCTCATTTTTGGCTCAATGGGTTCATCAATAAGACATGTGCGGTTTGCATGCTGGCGGTGTCATAGGGCCATATTTTTTCGTCGAAGATAATAATCGTCACGTTACAGTGAATGGTAATCGTTATCGCGCCATGATTACCGATTATTTTTGGCTCGAATTGGAAGATATGGACTTGGATAACATGTGGTTTCAGCAGAATGGTGCCACAAGCCACACAGCACACGTTACAATCGATTTATTGAAGAGTAAGTTTGATGAGCGTGTTACTTCAAGAAATGGACCAGTCGATTGGCCGCCTCGTTCGTTCGATTTAGCGCCTCTAGACTTTCTTCTTTGGGGATACGTCAAGTCATTGGTCTATGCCAACAAGCTGACAACGTTGGAAGAGCTCAGAGCCAACAATGATAATAATAATAATAATAATAATTTATTGATATATATGTACATATACACGTCATGGAACAATCATGGATAAATAAAAACACTATTAATGCGCTCACAACACGTTAAAAACCGCAAGACCTATACAAAACAATACACCAGAGTACCAATTAAAATATAAAAAAATATAAAAATATAAAAACACAAAAAGGGCAATGTCAAAATTTATGCTTCAGGTAGTCATTTACCGAATAAAAAACGTTCTCCATCAGCACCTTTTTTATTAATATTTTGAGATTAATCCATGGTAGGTTCCTAAACCTATAAGGCAAAGCATTGTATATCTTCACGGCCACGTAATTCGAACTTAGCTGACTTTTCCTAATGCGATGATAGGGTATCACCAAACCGCTCTGGTTTCGTGTTTCATATTTGTGAAAATCACCATTTTTGCAGAACTTATCCGGCAACTTATGAACAAATTCCAGGCAAGCAAGTATATACAAGG
Organism: Dermolepida albohirtum; assembly: GCA_031893035.1. Classification (NCBI taxonomy): domain Eukaryota; kingdom Metazoa; phylum Arthropoda; class Insecta; order Coleoptera; family Scarabaeidae; genus Dermolepida; species Dermolepida albohirtum. Next base: position 141,119 of record JAVIWB010001422.1, on the reverse strand, counting down.
ATGGGAGGGTCAGTATTTTGTGTTTTCTGAATAAGTTTACACAACTCGTGGTACTGGATACACCACTAAGGGCTCTGACCGCACTCTTTTGCATCCTGAAAACCGCCTCAGCCGCGCCAGACGCTCCCCACATCAATAGGCCATACAAAACCCTGCCCTGAAAATTTGCACAGTACACAGTCCTAGCCGCCTCGGGTGTAGCCACCAGTTTCACTCTTCGTATTGAGTATATTGCTGATGTCAAATTGCGACACAAGTTATCAATGTGGCACTCCCAAGTCAGATTGCTCGCAATCAGCAGGCCCAGAAACTTGATATTCACTTTGGGCTCGCCCGCCACTGAACGCGAAATAACAGCCGTTTCGGCCGAATTGTGTGGCCGAGTCATCGAAAATTGGGTCCAACGAATCGACAGCTGCAAACGTGCCCGCGGTGGCCATATAAACGAAGTCGAGTTCCATTCATAAATGTTTCGATTGTACTTCAACCCGATAATAAAGTTTTTGAAATATCTCAAATGGTCTGCATTTTATTTTGAAAAAAAGTTGTCAAGTCCTTATTGGAAAACTCTTTATCTATGTTTCACACATGGTTTTTATTTAAAATAACAACTGCTTGAATTTCCTGGTTATAATAGTAAATGGTAATTTTGAGGAGCCTGTAGTTGATTAACTTAATCACTGAAGGTTGATATATAAAAAAAAGCCAAAACGCATACTAGTGTGCGTTTTGGCTTTCAACGGTACAGATCGTGTGCGGAATTTGTTTTCGTGGGGGTATTTTTGTGGTAGTTTTCCAGGTGCGACACTGTTTAATTATCTGCTGATGATGACAACTTAGTTGTTGAAATACGTATACAGAACACGACAATTAATGTGGATAGAGGTTATATATCAACCTTCAGTGAATAACAGTAAAGCTTGAAGATGGTAACATTCACACATATTGGTACACAAAACCTATTATTCAAATAGATATCTAAATCTTTTATCAAATATTCCCATTGAATACAAAATAAATACAATCCATGACTTAGTAGACAGGTGTTATGAATTTTCAGATAGAAATAATATTCCAAAGAACATATAATAAAACGATACTTTCAAAAAATAATTAGGTTTTGAACTTTATTGAAAAAAAAAAATTCAAAGAAAGGCTATTCACGCTCAAAACAAAGAAAACAGATTAGAGATTGTAAATATAGAAAACACTGTGAATACCAACCACGAACAATGAGTAACCAAAATTCATGACTTTATCACATGTACATACATATCACACATATCTGAAAATCTAAACAAACTCTTTGGAAATTACAACATTGAAATAAACCACCAACTGGAAAATACGAACGAATCCTTTTTGGCATCTAAACATCCAAAGAAAGGCAAATACACAGGATATAAAAAATAAATTCCCAATCTTACGAAGGTACATATATAGGACAAAATAACATCTACATAAAGGATATATGAACACAAGTACAGTCTAACCAGCAACGAAATAAATGCAACAGCTTTATCTAAACATGCTTTAGAGAAAAAAACATAAATTCGACTTTGGCAACACCGAAATCCTCGAAACAGAAAACAATTACAATAAATGTATAATAAAGAAAAGATATACATAAGAAAGACCGAAGCACAATAAATGATAAAAAGAGATGTCAATCTCAATGGTTTTTACAGCAACTTAATATCTTAAAAAAAATTAAAAAAATAAATTGTTTGTATCTCCCTGTACATACAGAATGTAATGGAAATTTACAAATATACGTGCTGATATATCTAACATGAGATAAGAAGAAAACGAAAATACAAGGTGTAGATTTTAGAAAGTATCAATTAAAAATATTTAGAATGGATAAGTCTTTCGGCAAATACATAAATAAAAAAAATATGTTAATTTAAAAATGCTCGTGTGATTGTAAATTTTATACTAATAAAACAAAAAAAAATATTTTTAACAAATATAAGTAATCACAAATATGTATATACATATATAACTATTTTTCGCAACTGGAAATTTATACAAGGTTTTCCAATAAGAGTGATATGATTTCTTTAAAAAAAAACACACTCATTGTTAAGAAAATTCAAAAGTTTTTTATTTAATGTGAAGTCCAATCGATACCATTAAGTTCTAAATAAAACGCCATTTAAATGGCCGCCACGACTTCTGCAGGAACGAATTCGATGAACCCAATTTTCGAGCACTTTTTCCACTAAATCTACTCGTATGTCATGTTCGTTCAATATTGACTTGTAAAGTTTGAAGAGAGTCTGGTTTATTTCGACAGACTAATGACTTCAAATAACCCCACAAGAAATAGTCTAATGGTGTTAAATCACAACTTCTTGGAGGCCATTCAATATCACAATTTCTTGAAATAATCGAATCTCCAAACTTTTCTCGCAATAATTCTATTGTTGCATTTGCTGTGTGGCACGTAGCCCCGTCTTGTTGGAACTAAATGTTGTCAATTTCTTCCAATGTCGGTCATAAAAAGTTGGTTATCATCAATCTATACCGCTCTCCACTGACAGTAACGGTGATACCAGCTTCATTTTGAAAGAAGTACGGACCGATGATTCCACCATATCAAAAACCACACCAAACTGTCAATTTAGGTGAATGTAATAGTTTTTCATAAATAATTTGTGGATTTTCTTCGCACCAGAATCGACAGTTTTGTTTATTTACCACACCATCCAGATGAAAGTGAGCCTCATCAGAGAAGATGATTTTCTTAAAAAAATCGTTATCGATTTCAAGTTTTTCTAAAGCAAAATCAGCAAATTAACGACGTTTACGGTGATCCAATGGCTTCAGTTCTTGAGTGAGAACACTTTTATAGGGATGCAAACCCAAACCCTTTCTCAAAATCCGCCAGGTTGTGGTTTGAGACAGTCGCAATTGTTAAGAACGTCTTGGAATCGACAAATGACGGTCTTCAGTAACACTTGCCTGAACGGCAGCAATATTTGCATTACTTCGAGCGGTTCTTTGTCTTATTGGCACTTGAAAATTATGTAAAGAAAATGTAACCTCAAAATTTTTAACAATTCGACGAATAGCGGGCACACTTGGACGATTATTACGACCATAAAATGGCAAAAGGGCACGAAAAGTTGCAATTGGAGAACGATTATTTTGATAATAAAACTGAATAAAATGTAAACGTTGTTCTTGCGTATATCTCTCCATGATGCAATTGTAAACACTACTGAATACAATGAAAAACAAATGACAGATCATGACATATTACAAATGGCCGAAATGTCACTTCAAAATCATATCATCCCTATTGGAAAACCTTATATTACAATTATAAAGGGTTGAAGGAAATAAATAAATGTAAAAAGGGGAATCTCCGCCCTAGAAACTTTGTTAATATAAATTAAATGTTGTATTAACCCAACAGTCGAAACTCCCAATAAAAAAGTGTAAAAATTATAATATTAAAAACTGAAACAGCTGAATCAGCAATAAAACTCTCTTTTCAATGTATCGAAGCTTCGACATTAGGTTCAATGTTTTAAAATAACACGGGTTTTTGAAGTAAATAAACAGATAAGTATTTGCATAATTTTAAATATTTTAAATGCATTGTACAATATGTAGATACATTATAAAAATATATTGTGTTAGTAGATCTGACATATGATGACATTATTTATAGTTTTGATATAAATTTAATGTAACTGGAGATTTCAATTATCATACAAATTTTTATTATGTTTTCCTATAGAATAATAAATTATTGAATTTAACATTACAATACAATTCTTTAGTTTTCATATTGTATATAGTGAAATCATAGTAATAGTAATTCTTTTATACAATCGCCCGTATATCTGCGTATGCTAAAAACTTTATTAAAAACAGGAAAGCGGTTTTCTTTCTTCAGTATTTTTATTAAAGCGAAATTATGCAAGATCCTCCCTACAAATATGTAGGACACAAATATTCGTAATACAAAATGTTTTTCATAAGCCAGGGTAGATCGAACTGGGAAGTCAATGATCCTTCTCCGTGTTTATTATTGAAAAATTCTTGTGTCGGTACATTTATAGAGATGACGCCTTTGTATTTTATGTATGGTAATATTCTGTATTCCTTTTAAATCATAACGAAGTTGATAAGGAATTGCTGTGAGCAGACGGAGGCAATTTATAGGATAAATTATTTTCCCAACATTTTTCCACGAACCACTTACATGTACTGTCAGTAACGTTTACATTTAGATATTTATTTGAACCTATCAAGTTAGCTAGTATCATCCATCTAGTCTATTTTTTATTCCAAGAATATAAACTATGTTATGGAATGAGTGTTTAATGGTTTTTTTCTTCTACTTTTGATTAATGAATGTCTGTATTTTGTTAACTGTCGTTTAATTTATCATCATGTTAGTTGCTTGATGGAGTTTTTATTTTGACATGGTTTTTCAAGGTTGCAAGTCTTACCTTTATTCAAAAGAAGACTGATTATTGTAAAATTATTGTAAAACCTTATTATTTTATCTTGATCACTGAAGGTTGATATATTTGGTTGGCAACTAAGTACTTTCGGTTTTTACTGATAGAGAGCGTTGCTTTATTTTCTGTATAACGTATGTTAGTGCTGTACTTTACCGTTTGTCGCGTGATACTAGTCACATTGACGTAACTTCAGAAGCAAGTAGTGCGTGATTTTTATTAAAGCTATTAGTTGTGGGTTAATTTTAAATGGAGCGCAGAAACGAACATTTTCGACATATTTTACTATTTTATTTCCGTAAAGGAAAGAAAGATGCTGAGGCTCACAAAACGATATGTGAAGTTTATGGTGCTAATTGCTTAACAGAGCGCACGTGTCAGAATTGGTATAAAAAATTCCGTTCTGGAGATTTTTCCCTCAAAGGTGAGCAACGTTCTGGTCGGCCTACTGAAGTTGATGATGACCAAATCAAAGTCATAATTGAAGAGGATCGTCATATAAATATTCGAAAGGTTGCGGAGAGGCTACATGTATCGCACACAACAATTGAAAAACTTATAAAATATCTTGGGCTAGTTAAGAAGCTCGATATTTGGGTACCTCACGAATTGAAAGAAATTCATTTAACACAAAGAATCAACTTTTGCGATATGCACCTTAGACGAAATGAAACCGACCCTTTCTTAAAAAGAATCATCACTGGTGATGAAAAATGGGTCCTGTACAGTAACATAGTTCGAAAACGATCATGGAGCAAACACGATAAACCAGCTCAAACCACATCGAAAGCTGAATTGCATCCAAAAAAGATCATGCTGTCAGTTTGGTGGGATTACAAAGGCGTTGTGTTTTTTGAGCTGCTTCCAAGGAACCAAACGATCAATTCTGATGTTTACTGTCAACAATTAATAAAACTGGATGAAGCAATCAAAGAAAAACGGCCAGAATTATCAAATCGGAAAGGTGTAGTTTTCCACCAAGATAATGCAAGGCTTCACACATCTTTGGCAACTCGTGGGAAACTATTGGAGCTTGGCTGGGAAGTGATGCCACATCCCCCATACAACCCTGATCTAGCACCATCTGATTACCATTTATTTGGAAGTGTGCAGAATTCTTTGAATGCTAAAACTTTCACAAATGACGATGACCTTCACTCGCACCCGGTTCAGTTGTTTGCTGATAAGGTCCAGAAATTTTATGAGCACGGAATCATGCAGCTGAAAGAAAGATGGCAAAAGGTCATTGAGCAAAATGGAAAATATATAATTAATTAAAAACTATTCTTTGTTTTTAGAAAAAGTGTTTTATTTTATACTACAAAACCGAAAGTACTTAGTTGCCAACCCAATTATAACCCCTTTCCACATTAATTTTCGTATTCTGTATATGATTTCAACAACTAAGCTGTCATCAGATTTAAACAGTGTCGCACCTGGAAAACTACGACAAAATACCCATACGAAACAAATTCCGGGCATGATCGGTACCGTTGAAGGCCCAAACGCACACTACAGTGTGCGTTTTGGCTTTTTTTAGGGTTATATACCAATCTCCAGTGATTAAGTTAATTAACCACAGGTTCCTTCAAAATTACCATTTTATTATTTTTCAAATTTATTCAGAATATTTACAAATTAAATTCCCTTAATAGTAATTTATATACATACAATATGTATATACATTTGTGGATCCATTTATGAGCTTATTTACATATATTCACTAATTATGAGAATTACTATATATGTTATTAGTTACAATACCGTCGAAAATTTTACATTAAAATTAATTTTAAAATATATCTGATAATTTTAAGCATGTTTCTTAATTTATAGATATTTTAATCATTACGGCCTTTCGAATAGTATTTTCTTTCAAATTTAACTTGAATTGCAAGGTTAATAATAGCTTATTTCATTGTAAATGTTCCTTGCACATTGCATAACAAATACACATAAAAGAGTAGCGTCAAAATATAACGTTTCAGTGTTATGTAACTATTATCGAACAAAATATCCTGAAGTATAGTAAAATATCGGATGTCTTTACCACTTGTTTCCTCGCACGTTTCTTGGCGCTGTTGTCTCTTTGGGGCTTGAAGCAAGTGAATGTCAACTTGTTTTTATTATCATCACGTTTCATATTCGGACTTTTTCATTTCATTTCAACACCCTCATATAAACATGTTGACATTTTTTACTTTTATTAGTTTTTTTTCCGGACTGACACGTATTTTATTCTTTTCCTTTTCACGTCTGCCAAAAAATTTATTTTGTAATAAATAAATTTTGAGGATGGATATGTATCATAAGATGTACGGTGAAAGCTTTTGTTTTATTGGAAGGTATATGTAGGTATAGATCGTACAAAATATAAAAATGCGCGCGTTTTTATTTTATAAATGCAACAAAACAAATATATTTAAAAGGCACTTCGAAAAGCATAATAATTTTGACAAGTAAAAATTCACATAAACAAGAATTATATAAATCAGTTTTATAATATAAAATTAATGGTGTACTTAGTAATTTATTAGCAAAGATTCTGAATATGCACTTTACTTTCAAAACTATAATTAAGTTTATCTGGAACCATATTTTTGAAAATTATCAATACCTGAATGTTTATTTTTTAAAATTAAACAATCCTATTGGATGACTTAATTTGGTTATAAATAAAGGGTTTTCCAATAAGGACTTGACAAATTTTTTTCAAAATAAAATGCAGACCATTTGAGATATTTCAAAAACTTTATTATCGGGTTGAAGTACCATCGAAACATTTATAAATGGAACTCGACTTCGTTCATATGGCCACCGCGGGCACGTTTGCAGCGGTCGATTCGTTGGACCCAATTTTCGATGACTCGGCCACACAATTCGGCCGAAACGGCTACTATTTCGCGCTCTGAGCTCTTACAACGTTGTCGGATTATTGGCATAGACCAATGACTTGACGTAGCCCCAAAGAAAAAAGTCTAGAGGCGTTAAATCGCACGAACGAGGCGGCCAATCGACTGGTCCATTTCTTGAGATAACACGCTCATCAAACTTACTCTTCAATAAATCGATTGTAACGTGTGCTGTGTGTGGCACCGTCCTTCTGAAACCACATGTTGTTCAAGTCCATATCTTCCAATTCGGGCCAAAAATAATCGGTAATCATGGCGCGATAACGATTACCATTCACAGTAACGTGACGATCATTATCGTCAACGAAAAAATATGGCCTTATGACGCCGCCGGCATGCAAACCGCACCAAACAGTTATTTTTTGTGGATGAAGTGGTGCTTCATGAAGCACATGTGGATTTTCATCCGACCAATAACGCATATTTTGCTTATTGACGAACCCATTGAGCCAAAAATGAGCTTCGTCACTGAAAATGATTTTGCGATGAAATTGATCATCTTGACGTATATTTTCGAGAGCCCAATCGGAGAACGTACGTCGCTTCAAATGGTCCATCGGCTTCAATTCTTGAGTCAGCTTGATCTTGTATGGGTGTAAACCAAGATCCTTACGCAAAATTCGCCATAAAGTGGTCTGGGCGATGCCCAACTCTTGAGAACGCCGTGGAATCGACTGATTTGGATCATTTGCTACGGACGTTTCAACGGCAGCGGTATTTTCGACACTTCGACCAACCCGTTGTCCCACTGGCACGGCAACATCACACAACGAATATGTAGACTCAAATTTTTGCACTAAACTTGTTACTGCCTGTCTACTAAGACGAGAATTACGACCGAAAATCGGAATTAACGCTCTTAAAGTAGCGGTCACCGACTCCGAATTTCTGTAGTAAATTTTTATAATTTGCAGACGTTGTTCGTTCGTGTACTTTACCATGATGAAAATGTTAAGTTTACTGAATAAATTGACAGTGACAGTTCGATGATTAGTGAAAGGGTGCGTTCACAAATTGAATTAAAATTTATCAAGTCCCTATTGAAAAACCCTTTATAAGTGCTTGAAACGAAAACGAATTAGTCCATAATTTTTACTGCAAGAGAGTGCACAAGAATATTGTAAGAATTTAATAGTAAAACATATCTAAGTAGTTTAGGTTCTGAAAATTCTCTTCTTAAATGTGCCCAAATTAGGAAATCATTTAAGAGATCTTATAAGGAAGTCTAAAGTTTTAGATGTAGAGAAAAACAATTTAATAATAATATAATAATCCATGTACACCTTTAACGGTTTAATGTGAATTACAAAGACCACGAAAACCTCGAACAACTGGTCGTCGAACTCGACTTTCAACGTAATAAACCAGTAGCATATTACTGAGCCACCAACCAACATTTAATAACATCTTGGGAGAATAACAGGTTTGAAGAGATGGAATTGCAAACTTATATATTTCGGGGAAAAAGGGATACGTCATTAAATTTGTTACTTTGATTAATAAATTTATTTTTGAAAATCGTTTTTATTTATGTTCAACATACAAAATCGCACAAATTTTCTAGTCACATATTGCAATATTTTTATCTAAAATTACACAACTACTTATTGAATTTTGTTTATTTTTCTTGCAGGCGACATTAGCAATTCTGGACAAGCTGGATTTGGATTCCGAAAGACCCAGCGATGAAGAGGTAGCCCGCTTATTCGGTTACGAAGACGCTTACCACGCAGGTACCTTAACGAAATGGCAAAAATTCAAACCGAAAATTTGGGCCCTCTTTGACGAACCCTACTCATCGTCCTTCGCCAAGGTACCGCCGCACAGCGTCCGCCACAGAAATGTGATTGTTTTTAACCATACTAAAATGAATTGCACGCTAGGTCACAGATCGTTGTTAATAGTTTTTCTAATATTGATATATCTAGTGAGCATGTAATCATTTTGACATAATGTATTAAGGATTATTAGCAAGATGTCGGATGTTGATTAGTATTAAATTTAGACTTGGTGATTGAAAAAAAAAGGATCAAAAAAGTTTTTAAATTTACTATTGTTCCGTTTAGAAAAGTGTCGATAATAATATCGGTTAATTACTAAAGATTAATGGAACCCCTTTCCACAATAATTTTCGTATTCTGTATATTCTATGTACGTATTTCGACAACTAAGTTGTCATCATCAGCAGATAATTAATCACAGACTTCCCTAATAAAGTATCTCAACATGTTTCACAAGATATGCATACATTAAAGTTAAGTTATTTACGTATAGATATTAATTTCTTGATTGTGGTTAATTATCTGCTGATGATGACAACTTAGTAGTCGAAGTACGTATACAGAATACGAAAATTATTGTGGAAAGGGGTTATATTAACCTTCAGCGATTAAGTTAATCAACCGAAGTCTCCGTTAACATTTACCTTCAATAATATTAGATTGTTCAAAAACTTTCCAGCGATTACAGAAAATTTCATTAACTGAAGCATTTATTAATATGATTAACCAGTGATATAAGAACCACTATTTTGGAAAACTTTCGAGCATTCATCAGGAAGTTCAAAAATCCGGCTCTCCCAAAACTTGCTATTTTTACCGACAAAAAATTTATAGAAACGAATTTTGGATGTCTCTCCAATATAAATTTTCCATTGAATGGCTTTTATAAAGAACAGCATAAATGGAAATTAGAGAGTACAATATCTAGGGAATATGATGGATGATATAAAACAGCTGCAGTTGAAGTGTATTGCTTGAGGTTTTGCTGATTAATCCGACATCTTTTTTAGAAATTTTCTATCGCTGGTTGAGATTTAGGTTTAATATCTTGAAGACATTTTGCTACTATTAATACTTAGACAGGTAATAAAAATCACTTACCGCACTAGTAGGTAAGTTCTAATGGAAATACAAAAGCTAAGCACCCACTGAGAATGTGTGCTTGGCTTTTGACGGCGAAAGTCCTTCCAGATACGGCACTGTGATTGATTATCTGATATGGTGACGACTTAGTTGTTAAAATACGTATACGGAATACGAAATGCGTATCTGAGTTTCAAATACTAGTGTTGTAAGGAGTTCTTATTACCTTTTCGAGTATTTATTCAACTGTAATCTTGGTTTTCACAATTAATACTGTTAATACATATGCAAACGACTTAATCGACGCACGTAAACGTTTTAGCTTACGATAAAACATATGTTCATTGCGAGAAAGTCCAATTTAACCATTCAAACTTCCTGCATAACCGAATGGTATGCGCGAACTTGTATACAGTACATGTCAACTCGTTCAATGTTTAAATACGCTTCAACCTTAACAGAAACCGAATGCACGCATATGAAAAAAATCAAAATAAATTCGTTCGAATATTCGTTTCCAAACTACGCAAAATCCAATTACCGCGAAACGTATTATTTCTGTTTGAGTTTATTTTCCGCTGACTTTTGCCGTTTGTAGATATTCAAAATCTTTCCCTTTCACATCATATACTCGCGCTAATGGGACGCAAAAATGCGTGGGATTACAATGCAAAATATTCACTCGAGCAAGCAGAAATTACATTTTCAAATGTGACTCGTTATCGACATTGTTGATCTTAAAAGCCTGATCGAGTGGGCGGAGGTAATGCGAGTCTATTTTGCATAAGTACAGAAGTCGGAAGCATACATTTGCATAGTGGATGGTGATGAAATTAAAACACGAACCTACATGTTTAATGTCGGTAAATATTCAATACAGACTGTGCTTTAGTTGAAAAAATCTGTCGCGTGGGATTGAACAATGTAATTGAATCACCGCTGGAACTTGCAGCTGTTAGGTTTCGCATCTTTTGATGTTAAATAGTTCAAAAAAAAAGAGTTAAAATCAAACTGAACGAGTTCCATCGTTCAGTTTGATTTTAGTTAGTTTTTTTTCTTATTTTATATAAAATACAATTGTACAAGAGCTGTTTTACTTGTAAAAGAAGTAAATATTCATTTGTAATTAATCTTTGTGGTTTAGTATAACTACATGATGAAAGGTTGTTCTATAGGTGCAAAATAATATGGTTGCGGACAAGTTATAGTTAATTTTCCTCAAAATGCACCAGATACAATAACCTAGTGTTTAGCATTACGCGATGAGCTGTTATTTTCATTGGTGCTCATGAAAACAGTCTGAAAATCTGGTACGTAGATTTCCGCCGTCGTAGTCCATACTATATACTATCTGCTTCTGGGCTTCCGGGCTGGAACAGCGTCACTGGTAACGCTCCATTGACCCATGACCCATTACCCATATATGTATAAACCCGTCCACCATCGACTTACACCAGTTTCATTGCGACAGACAGTAGCAGTAGTTGAGCCCTGATGATGTCCCATACGAGTGGGTACGAAATGTCGGCAGTTATACCAATGACGCGGTTCCAGCCCGGAAGCCCAGAAGCAGATAGTCTGAAAATGTACAGAACAAATCCCAAAAATAAAAATTAAAGTCCGAAATAAATTTTGAGATGTTCTAAAGTTGAAAGACAAGAACTCAGCACAAAATCAAGTAGGCAAGAATGAACGAAGATCACTTACGTAGATAAAGATATATAATTTTTGATGGTCAATGTGGGTTAGGAAGTGAATTCGATATCTGACAGGGAGAACCCATCAACTAAATAATCTGTTTTCTAAAGCCAAAGTGAAGGGTAGTGAAACAAGGTCAAGATTGTATTCCAGGAGATTTGCGAGGATCTACTGTATGATAATCGACCTGGCTTGGTGACATTTTTTGTTCAAATGGTTACATATCATGTTGTCATCTTTAAAACTATATATTGTGCTCTCCGATCTATAGAACGCTAGATGTAGACCCTAGTGACCTTTGATTTCAATTTCTTTCTTTTTCTTCTCTATCTGCTTTTTATTTGATTTCTATTTTTCGTTTTTGACCCTAATTTTTCTTTCCGACCTAACTCTTTCTTAAATTTAATCATAGTTATAATGGTGAGGAAACATAAAGTTAAATGTCTGAAACAATTGATGTTTGGATGACAACTGAGTTATCTAAATTTTAATAAAGACCTGTTGACTTTTGACTTCAAGTTCTCTCTATTCTTCCTCCTTTTATTACTTGTTTTTGGTTTTCGTCTCTAACCTTTCTCTCTAACCTAAGTCTTTCTTAACTTTCTTTATGTATCTCTTTCAGGATCGTCTTCTTCTTCTTTGTCCTAATGAGATTTGATGTATTCATTTTACTTATTAGGTGCGCAACTAAGTTCTCGCTGTTTTTTTTGATGAAAATGTAACTTTATTGTGAAAAAATGTTTACAAATAAATCATTCAAAATATTGCCCATCGCTAGCGACAACTTTTTTCCATTCTTCTGGCAGAGCTCGAATACCGTCACGGTAGAAGTGCTCATCTTTTGAGGCTATCCACGAATCAAGCCGTTTTGAGAAGTCTTCATATTAGCAGAACTGCTGATTAGCCAAACCATGTGCCATCGAACGGAACAAGTAATAATCGGACGGTGCAATATCTAGGCAATATGGCGGGTGGGGTAGGACCTCCTATTTGAGCGTTTCTAAGTAGGTTTTAACCGGTTTGGCAATGTGAGGTCGAGCGTTGTCATGCTATAGAATCACTTTTTCGTGCCTCTGCTCATATTGTGGCCGCTTTTCGCACAGTGCTCGCCTCAATCGCTTCAATTGAGTTCGATACCGTTGCCCAGAGATAGTTTCATTCAGTTTCAATAGCTCATAATAAATAACACCGCCCTGGTGCCACCACAAATACACAGTAAAACCTTTGCAACATGAATATTCGGTCGAACCAACGACGTAGAAGCATGACCGGGCAGTCCCCATGATTTTGTTCTCTTTGGGTTGCTGTAATGAATCCATTTTTCATCACCCGTAACGATGCGATGAAGAAAACCCTCCCTTTTTTGCCGCTGGGGCAGTTGTTCACAGGCGAAAAAACGACGCTCAAAGTCTCTTGGCTTCAAATCATAAGTTCCTTGATTTTGAATCATTCCCAACGCATGCAATCGCTGGAAAATGGCTTGAAGGGTAACTCCTAATGCTGAAGCAAGCTCTTTTTGCGTTTGGCATGGATCCTCATCCAGCAATGCCTCCAATTCAGCGTCTTCGAAGGTTTTTGGTCTTCCTTCACGCGAACGGTGGTCAACATCGAAATCACCGTCTTTGAAGCGACGGAACCAATCACGGCACGTTGTTTTACTTAGAGCAGCATCTCCGTAAACTTTTTGGAGTTATCGATGCGCTTCAGCCGCCGTTTTCTTCGAATGAAAGAAGAAAAGCAACACTTCCCGCAAATGACGATTATTTGGCACAAAATCAAACATTTTCACACAACCAAAAGTATATGATGCAAAAACAAAATCACTAATGTGTCAAAGCGGTTTGTTTACCATATGTCTAAGCTTTGTTCATGACGTTTTGGTTACGTCACAATCGACCAGCACTTACTACTGGAGCCACCTCTTGAAAAACAGCGAGAACTTAATTGCGCACCTAATATATCTAAGAATATCTTTTAACAAAATAATAAAGTAGAATTTTACATACTTTTTTTCACTTTTGCCAAATGTGAAAAAAAACATCCCTTCGTAAGTTGTAAAGGTATTTATTTAGTTGACTTGGAATTTATTCTAATTTCGTCTTAGAAAATACTTCTGCATTTATGTATTTTTGTAAAATATCATTAAGCCAAGATCTTTAAAGGAACTTTGTATTAACAGAGTTATTCAAAAAAGAATAAAATGTACACTAATACCAGCACACTTTCGGATTATGAATGATATTATTATAAGAGTGTGTACAATTTGTATATACGAGTTTGTCATAAACTTAAAAATAGTTTAATTACCCTATGAGAACTTGGAAGACCTCTGGCTTCCGTAATAAAATCATCGCTATATAAATTTTATGCTTTTAACTTGCATTAAAAAGTAGTCAAATTGATATATTACTAGACAGCTATAATTGCAAATGTGTCTCAGAATTATTTTAGTTTCATCATGAAGATTTATTAAAACGGAAAATTACTAAGTTGTCTAAATATGCTTTTCATCATTTAAAACAGGATATAATCTTTGTCCATGCTTTTATTTTATAAAAATAGTTTTATATATATATATATGAAGATGTATTTTCTCGGGTTCTAAGCCACGTGTGAATTGTAAGAGTTGAGAAAATATCATATATCTTCAGCGACAATAAGCGACAGACCATCTCCAGACGATGATGAGTGAGATTTCGTTGAAACGTCGATGGAACGGTACTTTTCAGGAATCAAATCACATGTGGCTTAGAAACCGAGAAAATACATCTTCATATTTCTTCAATTCGTATTTTCCAAACATGAAATTTTGGCTTTCATTTAACATATAGAACACCAAGGAAGTGAGACAGAGTGAGACATATATAAAAATTCAACAAGTATTAAATGTATATTCAGTACGTATTGATGAGTATTTAATAAAGATGTCTGATTAATTTTTTTTCAATAAAGGCTCGACTAATAACAATATTGAAACCTTTTAAAATTTATCCAACTCTTTCGGTTTAATCCTGAGAAAATAAAAAACTTGAAAAAACATGTCCGACTTCTCACAGTATGCTTGGATTATTTCTAAAGTTTGAATGAATTTGCTATGAAAAGTAGTAAATTTGTATTATGCAGGTCCAAAACTATTATTGCACGTACTGCTAAGGCAAAATTCAAAACTGTTTGTTTTGATGAAAATCGCACTTTTTCCAAAGAGGTATACTCACAAAAATTGGCTATTTTGAAAAGTCATTGTATGCTAACGAATGCTGGCGAGATGACGCTCTCGAATGTCCAAAAACCGATTCTGATGACGAAATTTATTTAACTCTTTCGACTTAATCCTGAGAAAATAAAAAACTTTAAAAAAACTTGTCCGACTTCTATTAGTATGCTTGGATTATTTCTAAAGTTAGAATGAATTATGCAGGTCCAAAACTATTATTGCACGTACTGCTAAGGCAAAATTCGAAACTTTTTGTTTTGATGAAAATCGCACTTTTTCCAAAGAGGTATACTCACAAAAATTGGTTTTTTTTGAAAAGTCATTGCATGCTAACGAATGTTCGCAAGATGACGCTCTCGAATGCCCAAAAACCGATTCTGATGTCAAAATTTATCTAACTCTTTCGGCTTAATCCTGAGAAAATAAAAAACTTGAAAAAACATGTCCGACTTCTACTAGTATGCTTGGATTATTTCTAAAGTTAGAATGAATTATGCAGGTCCAAAACTATTATTGCACGTACTGCTAAGGCAAAATTCAAAACTGTTTGTTTTGATGAAAATCGCACTTTTTCCAAAGAGGTATACTCACAAAAATTGGTTTTTTTGAAAAGTCATTGTATGCTAACGAATGTTCGCAAGATGACGCTCTCGAATGCCCAAAAACCGATTCTGATGTCAAAATTTATCTAACTCTTTCGGCTTAATCCTGAGAAAATAAAAAACTTGAAAAAACATGTCCGACTTCTACTAGTATGCTTGGATTATTTCTAAAGTTTGAATGACTTTGCTATGAAAAGTAGTAAATTTGTATTATGCAGGTCCAAAACTATTATTGCACGTACTGCTAAGACAAAATTCAAAACTTTTTGTTTTGATGAAAATCGCACTTTTTCCAAAGAGGTATACTCACAAAAATTGGTTTTTTTGAGAAGTCATTGTATGCTAACGAATGTTCGCAAGATGACGCTCTCGAATGCCCAAAAACCGATTCTGATGTCAAAATTTATCTAACTCTTTCGGCTTAATCCTGAGAAAATAAAAAACTTGAAAAAACATGTCCGACTTCTACTAGTATGCTTGGATTATTTCTAAAGTTTGAATGACTTTGCTATGAAAAGTAGTAAATTTGTATTATGCAGGTCCAAAACTATTACTGCACGTACTGCTAAGGCAAAATTCGAAACTTTTTGTTTTGATGAAAATCGCACTTTTTCCAAAGAGGTATACTCACAAAAATTGGTTTTTTTTGAAAAGTCATTGTATGCTAACGAATGCTGGCGAGATGACGCTCTCGAATGTCCAAAAACCGATTCTGATGACGAAATTTATTTAACTCTTTCGACTTAATCCTGAGAAAATAAAAAACTTAAAAAAAACTTGTCCGACTTCTACTAGTATGCTTGGATTATTTCTAAAGTTTGAATGACTTTGCTATGAAAAGTAGTAAATTTGTATTATGCAGGTCCAAAACTATTATTGCACGTACTGCTAAGGCAAAATTCAAAACTGTTTGTTTTGATGAAAATCGCACTTTTTCCAAAGAGGTATACTCACAAAAATTGGCTATTTTGAAAAGTCATTGTATGCTAACGAATGTTCGCGAGATGACGCTCTCGAATGTCCAAAAACCGATTCTGATGACGAAATTTATTTAACTCTTTCGACTTAATCCTGAGAAAATAAAAAACTTTAAAAAAACTTGTCCGACTTCTACTAGTATGCTTGGATTATTTCTAAAGTTAGAATGAATTATGCAGGTCCAAAACTATTATTGCACGTACTGCTAAGGCAAAATTCAAAACTGTTTGTTTTGATGAAAATCGCACTTTTTCCAAAGAGGTATACTCACAAAAATTGGTTTTTTTGAAAAGTCATTGTATGCTAACGAATGTTCGCAAGATGACGCTCTCGAATGCCCAAAAACCGATTCTGATGTCAAAATTTATCTAACTCTTTCGGCTTAATCCTGAGAAAATAAAAAACTTGAAAAAACATGTCCGACTTCTACTAGTATGCTTGGATTATTTCTAAAGTTTGAATGAATTTGCTATGAAAAGTAGTAAATTTGTATTATGCAGGTCCAAAACTATTACTGCACGTACTGCTAAGGCAAAATTCGAAACTTTTTGTTTTGATGAAAATCGCACTTTTTCCAAAGAGGTATACTCACAAAAATTGGTTTTTTTGAAAAGTCATTGTATGCTAACGAATGTTCGCAAGATGACGCTCTCGAATGCCCAAAAACCGATTCTGATGTCAAAATTTATCTAACTCTTTCGGCTTAATCCTGAGAAAATAAAAAACTTGAAAAAACATGTCCGACTTCTACTAGTATGCTTGGATTATTTCTAAAGTTTGAATGACTTTGCTATGAAAAGTAGTAAATTTGTATTATGCAGGTCCAAAACTATTATTGCACGTACTGCTAAGACAAAATTCAAAACTTTTTGTTTTGATGAAAATCGCACTTTTTCCAAAGAGGTATACTCACAAAAATTGGTTTTTTTGAAAAGTCATTGTATGCTAACGAATGTTCGCAAGATGACGCTCTCGAATGCCCAAAAACCGATTCTGATGTCAAAATTTATCTAACTCTTTCGGCTTAATCCTGAGAAAATAAAAAACTTGAAAAAACATGTCCGACTTCTACTAGTATGCTTGGATTATTTCTAAAGTTTGAATGACTTTGCTATGAAAAGTAGTAAATTTGTATTATGCAGGTCCAAAACTATTATTGCACGTACTGCTAAGGCAAAATTCGAAACTTTTTGTTTTGATGAAAATCGCACTTTTTCCAAAGGAGTATAATCGCAAAAATTGGTTTTTTTGAGAAGTCATTGTATGCTAACGAATGTTCGCAAGATGACGCTCTCGAATGCCCAAAAACCGATTCTGATGTCAAAATTTATCTAACTCTTTCGGCTTAATCCTGAGAAAATAAAAAACTTGAAAAAACATGTCCGACTTCTACTAGTATGCTTGGATTATTTCTAAAGTTTGAATGACTTTGCTATGAAAAGTAGTAAATTTGTATTATGCAGGTCCAAAACTATTATTGCACGTACTGCTAAGACAAAATTCAAAACTTTTTGTTTTGATGAAAATCGCACTTTTTCCAAAGAGGTATACTCACAAAAATTGGTTTTTTTGAAAAGTCATTGTATGCTAACGAATGTTCGCAAGATGACGCTCTCGAATGCCCAAAAACCGATTCTGATGTCAAAATTTATCTAACTCTTTCGGCTTAATCCTGAGAAAATAAAAAACTTGAAAAAACATGTCCGACTTCTACTAGTATGCTTGGATTATTTCTAAAGTTTGAATGAATTTGCTATGAAAAGTAGTAAATTTGTATTATGCAGGTCCAAAACTATTATTGCACGTACTGCTAAAGCAAAATTCGAAACTTTTTGTTTTGATGAAAATCGCACTTTTTCCAAAGGAGTATAATCGCAAAAATTGGTTATTTTGATAAGTCATTGTTTATTAATGAATGTTGGCAAGATGACGTTTTCGAACGTTCAAAAACTAATTCTAATGCCAACATTTATCAACGTTTTTCAGCTTAATCCTTAATCCCAAAGGGGCATCACTCGATAAAATTGATAATTTTGGAAAATCAAATTAGTTCTTAACGATTGATAATGCAATGTTTCTGTAATAGGATTGTTGACTCAGAATTAATAATAAAATCACCCTATTTGACGATTATCCGTGATATATATATATATATATATATATATATACGTATATATATATATATATATATATATATAATATATAAGTACATATATATATATATACATATATATACATATACACGCCACCTTAATGCTACAATGGGCAATTTATAAAACTCTAAAATAATTGTACGTATTTGCATATATACGAACGTTACCGATAAGAAAAGATAGACGACCACATTTTTGCTGTTATATGAATAAATAAGTCATTTTTTCTTATACACAACACGCAAATTACGTTGCCCACTTTGTAATATGCAGTTCCCTGGACACCCCTTTTTCTCTTTCACAAAAATGAGCGAGTTACTTCCACAGAAAGCGATGAATGTGTTTCCTTAAATTCCCGAGGCGAGAGGATCTCAACGCCCGACATAAATAAACCGGAGGTACCCATTTTCACGCTGAATATGTCTCACATTTCGTTTCAATAAATTCGAACAAACAAAAACGGCTTGATTTTGCCTCGCCTTATTACATCCGATTCTAACAAATGTTTTCACTTATTACGTCGAAGGATGGTGTTTCTTCATAAATCCTGTGTTCGTGAATCGGTTCGAATTTACCGCATTTAAATGTATCTCGGTTCGTTCAATATTGAATCTGAGCGGATGAATATTTTTTTAAATTAAAAAAGAAATTGTTTGGAAATAAATGTTAGGGGTGTATGAATTGTTTGTCCATTGTGGAAGGAAGTAGTTTGCGTTCCATAGTGAGAATTTAATGAAACATATGCTTGCTATATTAGACGGGTTTCTACGAAGCTTTTGGAAACTGAAAATTCTCATTTTACCATTCTTTTTAAATAAAATTTTTAGCTATACTCTTAATATTATAAAAAGTATTTTAAGGTAAATAAAGGGTTTTCCAATAACGACTTGATAACTTTTTTTCAAAATAAAATGCAGACCATTTGAGATATTTCAAAAATTTTATTATCGGGTTGAAGTACAATCAAAACATTTATGAATGGAACTCGACTTCGTTCATATGGCCACAATGACTTGACGTAGCCCCAGAGAAAAAAGTCTAGAGGCGTTAAATCGCACGAACGAGGCGGCCAATCGACTGGTCCATTTCTTGAGATAACACGCTCATCAAATTTATTCTTCAATAAATCAATTGTAACGTGTGCTGTGTGGCTTGTGGCACCGTCCTTCTGAAACCACATGTTGTCCAAGTCCATATCTTCCAATTCGGGTCAAAAATAATCGGTAATCATGGCGCGATAACGATTACCATTCACAGTAACGTGACGATCATTATCGTCGACGAAAAAATATGGCCCTATGACGCCGCAGGCATGCAAACCGGACCAAACAGTTATTTTTTGTGTATGAAGTGGTGTTTCATGAAGCACATGTGGATTTTCACCCGACCAATAACGCATATTTTGCTTATTGACGAACCCATTGGGCCAAAAATGAGTTTCGTCACTGAAGATGATTTTGCGATGAAATTGATCATCTTGGCGCATCTTTTCCAGAGCCCAATCGGAGAACGTACGTCGCTTCAAATGGTCCATCGGCTTCAATTCTTGAGTCAGCTTGATCTTGTGTGGGTGTAAACCAAGACCCTTACGCAAAATTCGCCATAAAGTGGTCTGGGCGATGCCCAACTCTTGAGAACGCCTTGGAATTGACTGATTTGAATCATTTGCTACGGACGTTTCAACGGCAGCGATATTTTCGACACTTCGACCAACCCGTTGTCTCACTGGCACGGCAACATCACACAACGAACATGTAGATTCAATTTTTTCACACTAAACTTGTTACTGCCTGTCTACTAGGGCGACAATTACGACCGAAAATCGGAGCTCACGCTCTTAAAGTAGCGGTCACCGACTCCGAATTTCTGTAGTAAATTTTTATAATTTGCAGACGTTGTTCGTTCGTGTACTTTACCATGATGAAAATGTTAAGTTTACTGAATAAACTGACAGTGACAGTTCGATGATTAGTGAAAGGGTGCGTTCACAAATTGAATTAAAAGTTGTCAAGTACCTATTGGAAAACCCTCTATAAAGGTATATTTCGCTGGAAATAATCGAAAAATTCATTCTTTTGTAATTGAAGGAATTTTAACTGGAATTCAAAGAAGTAATCATTGAGAGAAAATTTAGTTTTAGAATTTAGGATCTGCTAAAAGTGAGGCATTTGTCCAAATGTTCAATATTGTTGAGTTATTTTCAAACTTATTCCATCTCGGAATCACACAATAAGTTATTTCCTTTTTGAATGTCTTCCGGAAATAATTACAAGCCGGAAGAATGGATGCTTACAATATCATCAATGTTATTTATGCTTTTAATAATACCGTCTAAGAAATATGATTTTATATTAAATGCAATGGTCCTATAACAGCGTTTCTTAACCTTTTAATATTAGCGATCCAATTTTCAATTATAATTCTCGTCGCGTCCATTAAAGAAATTAAATACTTTGAATCTTCAACTCCAAGAAGCACGCGCACATATCTTGGATATAAGTGGTAAAGTTAACACATTTTGTAGAAAATTAGAATTGTTTTACATATTTGCAAATGTGAATTCGTTAAAATTTACTAGGCCGAAGAGCATCATATTACAAATGTTTTTGTAACTACGAGGGTGGTCCCAGAAGTACCCGACCAAACAAAGAAAATACAAAAATTTTGGAAAGAAATATATTTATTTTTCTACATAATCTCCTTTTAGCTTTATACATCTTTCCCAGCGATCTTCAATAAGTTCATAATTTTATATTTTATAATAAGAACTGTCTTGCTCCTCGAAATAGCCATTAACTGCCAACATCACTTCTTCATCGTTGGAAAATCTTTGACCACTGAGCCATTTTGTCAAGTTTGGGAACAAAAAATAATCCGAAGGGGGCTAAATCTGGTGAATAGAGTGCATGAGGTAGCAATTGAAACTTTAATTCATTAATTTTGGCCATTGCAATAACGGATTTGTGAGCTGGTGCATTGTCTTGATGAAACAACACTTTCTTCTTAGCCAAATGCGGCCGTTTTTGCTTGATTTCTTCGCTCAAACATCGCAATAAGTTCGCATAATACTCGCCGTTTCTCCCCGATGGTCTTCATTTAAAAAGGCGTTTCGGCCATCTGTTGTCATTCATCCTCATTAAATATCCGAACCGCTTCAGACTTCTCTTTCAATTCGTTGTATAGTAGTTTCTATAGCTTAAATTCTAGTTCATATCTTATTGTTCCTAACTCTTTGGAGTGTTCTGATACTCCGCCTGAGATAGTTCACCTCAACAACTATTAACTTCTTTTTATCTTTTTACCTTCCTCTTTCGGTGTCCGCACTTTACTGCCACAAAATAATACTGATTCCACCATTTTCTGACCTACCCTTTTGCTTATATTTTTATCTCACCATAGTGAATTGAGTGCCCCTACCACTCTTTGTATTCTTTCTCTTCTCTCTTGTCGACCTATAAATATAATAATACTGACTGATTTATATATAAACTTTTCAGTTAGCAAATACACATATAAGCGACAACAAAAGGTTCGAAATCTAAAATTTAACAAGAATTATTATTATTTGATGAATAAAAGCAAGCATGTGAACGACTTTGGAAAACTGGAAAATTGGAAAAGAGATTAAAACAAAAGCCTGTAGTATTAACAATTAATCCCCTATATAATAAGGCCAAATGTCAAAAAGCTTTTTGCTAATGATGACAGACAACAGAACGAATATCATCAGAGAAAATTAATTTAGGTCGAATACAGTTTTATACAAACTTTAAATTATTTACATTCATCTTGATAAGATTATTATTTTAAGTAAACTAATTATGTTTTTCGAGATTTTTGCATGCTATTTTGTTGCATATAAACTAAAGAAACTGCTTGAAATTAACAAAATTTAATAACGTTTTATACTTTAGTAGTAAATAGTTTGTAGTCAACTTTCTTTAGTTTTTTAAAATTTAAATAATAGTCAAAGGTCGTTTCTTGTGTTTATTATTTATTTTTCGATAGTTTAGTGAGTTTTACGTGTACTATATATTCAGATAACTTTAGTGTCTCATGCTGAAATACATTTTTCAATTTGAAATATTCCAAATCTAAATTACGATACGTAATCATTCTGTATTGTATTTTACAGATTGTCGCTGGAGTCTCTGTATTTTTTATTTGTGTCTCCGTCGTATCGTTCTGCCTGAAGACGCATCCAGGACTGCGGGAGTCCTGCAACTCCACAAAGATCTCGGCTAACGACACGATTTTGCAGTGCCTTAAGCCGTTGTCTATATTCCTTTATTTGGAGCATATCTGCAATGCTTGGTTTACGTTTGAACTGCTAGTACGGTTTATAGTAAGTATATAAGTTTCAGTTTCTGAGATGTAGTTTTCTTTTGTATTTCTTACAAATGTATTGACGGTACGCTGCTCAAATTTAATAAAATGAATTTTTATTTTGACATAAATTTTTTTTTTACCTTTTTGTTACAGTTTTAATCTAATCCATCTAAATAAGCACTTTTATTATTTCCTTACCCAGCTAGAATTTCTTGTATTCCAAGACTTGTTTGAGAAGTTTGAAAAGATGGTAGTCGCAGAATTACAATTCTGCGAATATATGGTAAATGAGGTAACACTTCCCATTAGAACTATTGTCCGTTTCCTATATTAAATAGGCAACCGTAGAGAAGTGCCTTCATTCAAAATGCGCATCGTCTTATTCTTATAGAGTCTCTGACTTTAAAAGGAAGTTAACTGTAATAGTCTGCACTGCCAGTCTTACAGCTGATTAGGAAGTCAAATTGGACCTTGGATGTTTTAAAATATTGTAGCCAATACTCTGCCTACTGATGGAGTTGTGGATTTTCGTGAATTTTGAGAATTCAACTAGTGCCCTTTGTTAAGTCTCT
The DNA here is from genome assembly GCA_031893035.1 of Dermolepida albohirtum. Classification (NCBI taxonomy): domain Eukaryota; kingdom Metazoa; phylum Arthropoda; class Insecta; order Coleoptera; family Scarabaeidae; genus Dermolepida; species Dermolepida albohirtum. The sequence continues at coordinate 117,316 of JAVIWB010001422.1, read as the reverse complement.
CTCTACGCTATACCTTAGATAGTAGCATAAAAGCCCGTATTATTTACCTCAAATGAAACTAATAATTCTTCTTTACTCCTAGGAGCTAGCTAGTTAAATCAGAGAGTAGGGGAGGGATTTCGGTAATAAAAGTTCTTGGGGGATACCATAGCATTAAGCCCTAGGAATATGCTTGCTAATGATGAAGCACATGGATTCTCAAATACGTGCCAATTGCAAAATTTAGGGCTACGCAAAATCAAACACTAAAGGGGGTAATGAAAGAAAACCCAAAATTAATTTCAAGCCGTCGGTTTATCTATTAACATGAATTCAATGACTAACTCAGCAGTCCTAGTATATAAGATCTCGGAAATAATCTAGGACTATTTGAACAATCCTGGTATATAAGTCTTCAGAAATATCAATCTAATTACTAGCGAATGATCAAGGACTTGATGAACAATCCTGGTATATAATGCCTCAGAAATATGAATGTAATTACTGGGCATATAATAAATGATTTAAATAAGCAATACTAGCATATAGTTCTTTAGTGGTATATAATCAATAATATAACTGTAATGATAACTAGTAATCAGTGACTCTGCTACCCATAGAAGACGTGGATGTCTTGATTATTCTGATATAAATGTAAATATAGGAGTCAAATATTAAAAAAGTCCGGATCGAATCTATACTCGCAACATTAAGCATACGTTATAATCAAATATTATAAATATAGGCGACAAAATAAAAAGAAAATGATGACTTCAACGTCAGACAAAGTGGTTTAGATATCGTTAATGGATATTCTATTAAACGAAAGCAATCATTTCCCGGCTATGTTGGAAAGCTTTCAACTTTTAACGACTTTAGGTTGGGCGGTTTTCTTCGTTTGTATCCGTGGGAGTACTTGTACGGATTCGCGATGAAAAATAACACAGCACGTGCTTTCGTGGTCCGTATCGTTTATTACACACGTTAAGATAACATTAGGAGCTTCGGTTCGATAAAGAAATGTATCAGCGTGTGAGATACAGACGTGGGTGAACGATGAAGTAATCTTATGGAACCGATTGATTTAGCTCAATTATCTTTGTGTAATTACTTTGGACTGGAAAAGTATTCCGTTTGAAATATATGAGAGATTTGATCGGAAGAAATTCGAAACTTAGATAACAAGACGAGTAAAATTGGAGACGATGTACAAGGTGAAAATTATATCTAAGTTAGCTGTAATGAAATAATTTTCATTTGATTTTTTAACAGCAATTAAGCTGCTTAAAATTCCAAACTTGTTTTTATTATACAGGGTGTAAATGATATACCCTCACGTACGTTAATATATAATAAAAATCTAACTTTAATTTTTGCGGAAATTTAGGAACATAAACTTTTAAAATACGGTCCTATATCGATATTAAATCTAGATAAATAGAAATTATATGTTGTCGATTCAGGAACAGGCATTTATTTTTTTATGTTCAAAACAAAATTTCCCTTCACATTTCAATAATGCAATGTGGGTTCGTAAATTATTTAATATCCCGAGAATTTTTTATGTGTCAGCTGTTCTGTTATTTTTATAAGTAGCAATCATTGACCTCTAATATCATGAAATATCCAGAAACTTCCCTTCATAAATACATCTACTAGTTTTAGCGTTTCCACATGTTTCACCGTATAATAATTCGATATCTATTAATTCGTGATACTTCACGTTGATAACAGACTGACTTCTGACTTACAGAATCTATCATTGCATTTACAACTCCCGGCACTGCACTATAATAAGGGTGGCGCTGCAGTTATGAAGGAATACTAAATTTAGCAGAGTCTGATAGAGTTACGCGTATTTATTAAACAATTCTTTTGTTCCCGTCTGAGATAGTGCTTTCGTGTATTAGCATTGTTTTTGCTTAATATTAATACAGCTATTACATATCAAAGTATGTATATCAGTTTATTTTGTTTACACTCTGTATAAAATACTAATTTGGCAACAAGAAAAAAAATTTAAAAGACGTACATATGATTATTTTTATTAAATTTATTGTTGCAACTATTTCAAAAATGGACTATTTTCGTTACGTTTCGTAAGTCAACCGTAGATATCATTGCATGGCTATTGCTAAGGACTAAGCATTTCTTTATAATTTATCCTTGGCTTTATTAATTTTACATATGCATATTTTCTTATGTTTACTTTATTGATTTATTGTAATGTACATATCTACAATGCTAACGACATATTTACACGAACAGGTTCGTCGTGTCTCTACATAACATGTAGTTTGAAACATTACCCATACGTGTTTCCGTCAATTCATATTTTACCGATACGGACATATTATACTCATCGTTGCTGAACTGTTAAATTTGGCGCCAGTAAGACCGCATGACTGTTGCAGAGCGCGAACACCGTCTATCCCCCGCTCGCCTCGCAGTATATAAGCACAACAAGTTACCGCATACAGTTCCCCGTATACAAGAGGTCTGCAACTTAGAGCATTAATAAAACGCAAATACTCGAAACTGACATTTTTTAAAAGAGCGATTTAGGGAATCGCGAATCGAGCATCTTGTATGACCAGGACTGATATTTCTTTACTGCTTTCTCCCAATCCGATCGTTCATACTCTAATCGCCTATCGAACTAATTATGCGAGGAGGACCTGCAAATTCGGAACTAATTGGAAATAAATCCATGTTAATCGTATGCGTTAGTGGAGGATACCTACAAACTACGTGTATTGTTATAGACTTCTAAGACTGGGTTCTCAATAAATCCTTTCTACTATAATCGGCTTGTACATAAAAAGGATTCGAGCTCGTTAAAACGGTTTTTCTGGGAGAAAATATTTATCTGCAAATATATATATATATATACATTGTTTATTTGCAAATAAATATGTTCTGCCAGAAAAGCCTTTTCAACGTGCTCGAATCCGCTTTATGTACAAGTCTATTACAGTAGAAAGGACCAATCGAGAACCTAGTCTTATAAACTTACATTTTAGCGGCACAAGCAGATTCCTATCAAGGATTTTTTATATATTTTACATACGCGGAGTTGCAAGCCATTACGCAGGCGGTATTGTAGTAACTGTAATTCAATTACACATGTATAGTCTATGTAATGGTTGTAAAATCAAGAAATATTGAATTTTATTTTACATAATCGAAAAGCTTCTTTCATATAAATATTTGTATATTATTTTAATAAATGTTTTAAAAGTTTACAAGGTTTTTATTTAAAAGTACAAGCATATCTTTAAAAAATGAATAATATATGTATATTATACTTCATTCTTTAAGTTAATCGATTGACAAGTTAATCAAACTTGTATAACGTGTCACCCATGCTTATTTATATTTTTTTACCATATTATTAGCTTTTAATAAAAATAGTTATCTCAAATTATTGGGTTGGCAACTAAGTACTTTCGGTTTTGTAGTATAAAATAAAACGCTTTTTTTTAAACAAAGAATACTTTTTAATCAATTACATATTTTCCATTTTGCTCAATGACCTTTTGCCATCTTTCTTTTAGCTGCATGATTCCGCGCTCATAAAATTTCTGGTCCTTATCAGCAAAAAAACTGAACCAGGTGCGAGTGAAGGTCATCGTCATTTGTGAAAGTTTTACCATTCAAAAAATTCTGCAAACTTCGAAATAAATGGTAATCAGATGGTGCTAGATCAAGGCTGTATGGGGGATGTGACATCACTTCCCAGCCAAGCTCCAATAGTTTCCCACGAGTTGCCAAAGATGTGTGAGGCCTTGCATTATCTTGGTGGAAAACTACACCTTTCCGATTTGACAATTCTGGCCGTTTTTCTTTGATTGCTTCATCCAGTTTTATTAATTGTTGACAGTAAACATCAGAATTGATCGTTTGGTTCCTTGGAAGCAGCTCAAAAACACAACACCTTTGTAATCCCACCAAACTGACAGCATGATCTTTTTTGGATGCAATTCAGCTTTCGATGTGGTTTGAGCTGGTTTATCGTGTTTGCTCCATGATCGTTTTCGAACTATGTTACTGTACAGGGCCCATTTTTCATCACCAGTGATGATTCTTTTTAAGAAAGGGTCGGTTTCATTTCGTCTAAGGTGCACATCGCAAAAGTTGATTCTTTGTGTTAAATGAATTTCTTTCAATTCATGAGGTACCCAAATATCAAGCTTCTTAACTAGCCCAAGACATCTTAAATGTTTTTCAATTGTTGTGTGCGATACATGTAGCCTCTCCGTAAACTCTCGAACAGTTATATGACGATCCTCTTCAATTATGACTCTGATTTGGTCATCATCAACTTCAGTAGGCCGACCAGAACGTTGCTCATCTTTGAGGGAAAAATCTCCAGAACGGATTTTTTATACCAATTCTGACACGTGCGCTCTGTTAAGCAATTAGCACCATAAACTTCACATATCTTCTTGTGAGCGGCAGCAGCTTTCTTTCCTTTACGGAAATAAAATAGTACAATATGTCGAAAATGTTCGTTTTTGCACTCCATTTAAAATTAACCCACAACTAATAGCTTTAATAAAAATCACGCACTACTTGCTTCTGAAGTTACGTCAATGTGACTAGTATCACGCGACAAACGGTAGAGTACAGCACTAACATACGTTATACAAAAAATAAAGCAACGCCCTCTATCAGTAAAAACCGAAAGTACTTAGTCGCCAACCCAATATATTCTTGGTATAAAAAATAAAAACAAACTTCTGTTCATAGTAGTAAAATGCCAATCAATTTTCTTACGAAATTTTGAAATAAAGTAAGTATCTTACGCTTTTCTTTCAAATTGATTGCCACTTAATTTTTTACTTTTTCAAAAACGAGAGTTTTTTTTTTCATATCCACAAGCTATTCATAAATCTAGTTATTATACGAGTTGTAATTTGTCAGTAATTTTTTTTCCAAACGTAAATATTTGAGTTAATCTTCCGTCGATGTTAATGAGTTCGTAAATCAGTCAACGAAACAGTGTCTTCAACGTAATTCCCTCTATAAATTACAGAATGTATTTTTTGTTTTTCTGTAATTGTTTTGAAATAAAGACAATTGTTTAAGTCATTTTCTAATTCGTTTTTAATAGATCATGCGTAAAAATTTTAAAAAAATTACGATCAATAGATTAAAATATACTACGAGTTTAAAGTTTAAAGAAGTTCGTGAATTTCATCGAAAAATCAACTTCAGCGATGTAGCTCATTGGTTTAATGACTTTGTCGATAAGCAAAATATGCGTTATTGGACAGCAGCGAACCTACATACTTAAATAGACTCCATTACAACCACAAAAGGTGGCCGCGTGATGTAGATTTCATGCCGGAGATGTGATTGGATCATGTTTTTTCGTCAATGAAAATGATCGACATGTTACGGACAATGGAGTTCGCTATCGTGTCATGTTGGAAGACTATATTTGGCCAGAATTGGATGGACTTGATATCAGTGATTATGTGGTTCTAATAAGATGTTGCCACATGCCACACAGCTGGTCAAACAATTAATCTATTGAAGGGGAAGTTCGGTAACTGTAATCTCGAGAAATGGTCCGGTCGAGTGGCTACCTCGCGATTTAAAGCTGTTGAATTTCTTTTTATGAGGTTACGTTCAGTTGTTGGTTAATGCCAACAAGCCAACAACATTAAGGAAGCGTAGGGGCAATATCGAAGGCGAAATTACCAACATTCTGGCTGATATGTATAAGAGTGGTAGACAATTGGCTCCAAAATTGTTATGTCCTTATTGAAAAGCCTTCAGCACTATTTAGTTCTACATTTAGTTCGTGTGGTAGATTTCTTTTGTCTTTAATTACCAAGTTATATTGTTCAAGATTTTATAATTTCCTTGAAGTTTCTGTGTCAAGTTTTCTAAGTAATTTTGAATGCGAATCTTGTCAAATTACGATCTCCTATCTACAATTCTATATTACCTCCTACTCTTTCTATATAAAAATTTAAATGATAGCTTTTTTTGATTTATAATTTTGTCGCATTTTCAAAAATTTTTATCAAATCTTAAACTTTTGCTTCTAATTCTGTTCGTCTTTTAACAAAAAATTAAGGAAATACATTATATAATAAAGGTTGAAATTTTTAAATTTTAAAACCATGAAAATATTATTTCTTCGTGGGATAGTCTTTGAAATGATGTATCGATTATGAAAGTAGCTTATCTTCTTTCACGAAATCCTTTTGTGTAAAAATATACTAAAGAATTTGTTCAATATTATAAGAAGCAATTTAGTTGGGAAAAATACGCTCCCCTTGAGCGCATGTTATATAAATATATCTAGCGAATGTATATAGTTACATATACAATAGTATAAGTATAAGTACCTGCTTACGAAAAGTTCAAGTGAATGTTTTTCCGGATAATAATTTTATTTCTGTACCAATTTAAAAAGATCCTTCCCATATATCTATATAACGTACGAGACATTTTATTGTCCGATGTCAAACTACAACGAAAATGACGAAAAAGAAAACCGATTTACCCTTTTCAACTTTTTCGTTCCAGGTTTCCCCCAATATAATGGTTTTTATAAAATCTCCAGTAAATATAATAGACTTCGTCGCGACCCTTAGCTTCTACATAGACCTAGTATTGATCAAAGAGGATAAATCCGACCTATTGGAGTTTTTCAGTATAATAAGGATATTGCGACTGTTCAAATTGACCAGGCATTCGCCAGGACTCAAGATATTAATACACACGTTTAAAGCGTCCGCCAAGGAATTGGGATTGCTGGTGTTCTTTCTCGTTCTGGGAATCGTCGTCTTCGCCAGTTTGGTGTACTACGCGGAGAAATTACAAGTAAGCGATTGGAATGTTATTATTTAAACATTTTTGATGTCGAAATATCCATAACTTGCAGTTCGAATGTAAATTACTAGCTTTCTTGAAAGTAATTTTGATGGATCCTGTAGTTGATTAACTTAATCACTTAAGGTTGATATACAACCCATTTCCACATTAATTTTCGGAATTCTGTATACGTATTTCGTAGTTTTCCAGGTGCAACGCTGTTTAATTATCTACTGATGATGACAACTTAGTTATCCAAATACATATGCAGAATACGAAAATTAATTTGGAAAGGGGTTATATTTCAATTTTCAGTGATTAACTAGCTTTCTTGGAAGATAAAAAAGTAATTTTGAGGGTGAAAATCTCTTGAATAGACACAAAGATTTTAATTAATTGTCTTAATGCACATCCGTGACAAAAATAATTATAAAAACTCTGCTGTGTGATTTCCACAAAATATATTTATTAAAAAATAATATCAAGTGTTTTGCCAGCACTGTGACTTCTTCAACCTTAGTCTGAAGAGGTCATATAGCTGACGAAACAATTCTTACTAGTTTTTGTGTTTAATTCTTAGAGAGGTTTTAATTTCAAGAAGCAAAGGAGACAATAATTCAGTATTATTTTACTTGTAATAAAGAAAACAGTTAGTACAACTACACACAAGGACACACACAAGTGTGTTTCAGCTATTATTTTTTTACTGCCGATGATGACAACTTAGTTGTCGAAACACTTTTCCGCGTTTAAAAGCTACGTTACAGTAAACGGAGTTATATTTTAATAAACCTTCGTGAGTAAACAACAAATTGGTATTCGTTCGACATTCAACAAATCAAATTAGTCAATTAACAGCAACAACGTCATAAAATTGAAAAGCTTCCGCACCCGAAATCCAATTAAAACATCTAAAAAAACGTAGGGGCGGAAGAGGAAAAAAAAACGCAACTGCAGCCCAATTAATTCGTAAAGTGGATGTACGAATCCGACAAAAATTATTCGTCCGAAAATGAAGGGTCGATCGTCGGAACGTCCGACTGAATAGAACGCGTTTGCGCCTTTGACTGCAATGGGAAAATATCTCGTGAGCTTTGACGAACACGGTAAATAATAACTATGAAATTTGATACTGCAAGTTATACACAGAGACGAGAACAATAGATGATATTACAAAGGTAATTAAGGATTGTATATGATTTATTACGGCGTGAAATATTTGATGATTACCTTATACAGGAGTTTTAATTTAAACGTCGGTCTATATACCGGGTATCTCGCGATATGATTGTCGCAGCTTAAAGATGTGTCACTCGATAAAGCTCGATAAAAATCAAAAAACTGTTTCGAAGCTTGTGTCTGCTCTTGACACCGGTCCAATCTACCTTTTTGTAAACAATTAACAAGTTTTATCTATTAAATAGATCGAATCAAACGCATTTACGAGATCCGAAAAGGGAGAAAAAACCAATGATGCTTGGTTTCTGGATTATATTGGAAACATCACGTCTCATCGCCAGTTACAATAGAATACCTGAAGTTTTCGTCCTTTTTTGCGTCTTTAATCAAGTCTGTACAATGTTGAATTCGCTTAGCTTGTGTGGTACAAACCTTGCACAAATCTTTCTCAGTCCCAAATATTGTGTCAAAATGCAATAAATTGAATCTTTGGAAGTATTTAATTCCATTTTCGCGTATCGCAATGAGGATTTCAACTCATTCTTATAAATTCATGCACAAGTTCAACGTTACTTTCCGTAACCATAGATTTTTTTTGCATCAGGATGTTCGTCGTCGTTTATATCCATACGACAGTCTTTAAAACGTTTATACCACTTATACACATTCGTACGTGATAAACTCGCATCACTATACACTTATTTTATTAAATTAAACGTTTCAGTAAGCGATTTACCGAGTTTAAAACAGAACTCGATATTTGCGCTTTGATCAAAATTCATTTCTCGACTAATGCCAAATATACGCTGTTACTTTATGCGCAATTTCTCTGTTTATAATGATGCAAATGTCATGATATTTTGACGTAACATTGGTGAAAGATATACCTCAGCGACGCATATTTTTTTTAATAGATGGCGCCACCAAGAATTACTATTTTAAAAAAGATCCATTTCCTCTGCGACAGATTGTGTAAATTCCATTAAGATACAGTAATTTTATGTATTTGTCGTATAATATGAGTTCTTCTTCTTATACAGATCATAAATTCTCAAGATATTTTCACTTTTGACGTACGACACAACAGAGATAAATTTAATAAACGTCATCGCTTCTAAACGAGTTACAAAATGTTCACTTAATATTACGCAAGCGTCCGGACCAAATTTTAATCAATATCGGTCAATGTTTTCAATTAATCCTTAGTTGATAAATAGCACGTTTCCATCAACCGTCAAATTTGGCGCGTGATATCTCCTACTATTTGTGATGATAGACACTACGCGTGATAACGTGAAGATGGATTATCCATCTTTCATTACCAAAAAAGGAATAAGCTGCACGCATGCATAGAAAAAGTCGGTTGCCAAACATTAATTAAGCGCAGATAGGAGACTTTTTCTTGGACTTGGATTCGTGTCCTCTAAAAAGAATTTTTATTTCAGAATGTACTTGCACGGATATTTAATAAATTAAAAATATATGAGTTTTATGTAATGTGTTGTTGTGGATCTATATGTATATATATACATATACTTGTATATATATATATATATATATATATATATATATATATACGAGGGTAGCCGTTTATATTTTGGGAATAGCAAACAGAAAAAGATTTTTTATTATCGCAATCAGTTTTATTGCTTTTCAAAATATTCTTCTTGAAAATCAATGCACTTTTGCATTCGTTTAAATCAATCCGAAAAGCATTGGTGCCACTGTGAAGGCGGAATCTTCAAAATATGAGTTTTGAATGCCTCGACTGCCAATGTGAACATAGCTTCTTAACGGCTAAATGTTCGTGCAGGATCTTATGCACGCTGGCGTTACTAATACCTAGACATGCCTCGATCTCTCGGTATGTCACATGACGTTCTTACGTTATCAATTCAGACACTGCATTAATGTTTTCCGACACAACAACATTCGTGGGACGACCTTCACGAAATTCATCGTCCAATGAACGCCGTCCAAGTTTGAAATCACTATACCAACAATATACTATAGTTTTCGATGGTGCTTCATTACCATATAAAGAATTCAGCTCGTCGATGCATTCTTGTTGAGATAATCCACGCCGAAAGTTATGAAAAATAATCGCACGAAAAAGTTCGCGAGTTAATTCCATTTTTTCGCTGACATAAAATTTTCAAGTTACCGTCAACAATAGAAATAGCGACCGGATAATAAAACTGTCAAGATAAATGTATTGTCAAAAATGACAAACTTCACGATGCAATCATCGAATCGGAGGCAACACTAACAGTGTTGCCAGTTCCCGGAATATAAACGGCTACCCTCGAATATATATAGTCTATATTTTAATATATAGATAGACTATCAATACGACTGATCAGCACGTGATCGTTTTCTGATTGGTTAAACATACATATATAAACATAGCGCGGTTAAAGCCTTGTTTATACACATGCGCTACATGTGTTACAGCTGAGTTCGTTTTAAAGTTTGAGGTTTTTATAGTTTGTATCATTATTTCTTTATTTGATTTTTACTGGCGTTTATATTTTGTAATTGTTTTTCTCAAGATATTCAAAGATATAGAAAAGTGTTTGTGAGAAGTAAAGTAAAGCATCTAAATTTCGTCTAAGGATAATTTCTTTTAGTGTTAGAGAACGTGCAATGGTTACGTATACTATACGTACGAGGGAGCGTTTTTATATTCGCGGAATGGGGGACAAGGGGTGGAAATAAAAAAAACAAATTATTTTTCTTTTTCAATATATTCACCTGCAAGACGGATACATTTTTCACATCTTTCAATTAATTTATTTATACCCTCATAAAAAATGATTTCTCTTTATCTGCAAAATACGCCGAAACTGCCCCTTTGACTTCATCATCGGCAGTAAATTTTTTACCCCGCAGCTCTTTTTTCATTTTCGGAAACAGGTAATAATCACTCGGGGCCAGGTCTGGGCTGTAGGGTGGGTGATTCACAATTTCGAAGCCCACCTTATGCAGGGCAGCTAACGCAACGCGACTCTTGTGGACGGGCGCGTTGTCGTGCAACAGCAGAACACCTTTTGTCAATTTTCTCCGTCTTTTCTCTTTAATGGCTTCTTTTAGTCGCTCTAATATTGAAGCGTTATATTCTCCGGTTATAGAAACACCTTTATCTTTATAATCAATCAACAATATTCCTTCAGAGTCCCAAAATACCGTTGCCTTGAGTTTCCCAGCTGATTGTGACACTTTAAATTTCTTGGGAGGTGCTGTGCCCTTTTTATGCCACTGCATGGAGTCTTGTTTGGACTCAGGTTCATAATGATGAACCCAAATTTCGTCTCCAGTAACAATTCCACTCAATACACCATCCTTGTCTTCATTACAGAGGTCCAAAAATGCACGCGAACACTCTACGCGCTGTTGTTTTTGCGGCGGCGTGAGCATTCTCATCACCCTCTTGCGCTGACCTTAGACATGCCGAGATGATCGTGTGGGATTTTAAAAATTGTTGTATCGGATACTCCAACCATTTCTACGAGTTGTTTCTTCTTTAGTCGAGCATCTTCGAGTACAATTTGTTCAACTTTTTGGATAAGTGCTGGCGTGGTCACCTCAATGCTCCTGCCCGGCCTCGGGTCGTCTTCAAGGGATTCCCTTCCTTGTTTAAATAAACTATGCCACTTGTACACCATGTTTTTTCCTGGACAAGAGTCGCCGTAAACCAATGACATCTCATTCATTATGGTCGCGACTGATTTTCCTTGCCTGGTAAGGAACTTTATAACGGCACGATATTCGATTTTTTCCATATTTCACTTTTCACTCCTGATTATGTTACTTGGTTGACGATAGCTCAAAGACTAACTGTCCAATAACAATGAAACTTCGTATTTATACTAATCATGAGTCGCTGCACAGGCCACGCCCCCAATGCGCCTACTCACCCCTCTACAACCCGCTCATTCCGCAAATATAAAAACGCTCCCTCGTACGTATACTAAACGAAATCTGTTCAATATATCTTTTTTCTCTTTATTGTAAAATCTTCCAAGATATTTTTCGTTTCATTTTGCAGAGGTGTTTCTTATTTATATTCGAATGTTTAATTAAAAGAGAGAAATCAATATTGCAAATATTTCTTGCATCGATCTTGAAACACACGGATAAACCAACACCTAGCTTGTCAAATTGTGGATATAAATATATCCAAGTTGACAACTAATAACAAACATAATTTATGACGAACCAGACTGAGGAATGGAAAGCTGCCTTGAAAACCACTGACAGCTATTACTTACAAGTTCGTTTTACGATCCATATAAATCACTGAAAGAGAAAAGGAGACTAACTCGACAGAGGTAAATTCCAAAAACAAACACCTGTGCGTAAAATGATAACAGTAGGAGAGGTGGGTTTAATAAAAGGGCTGTTTAAATATTAAATCTCCCGACAGCTATAACGACGTACTCAGATACTGATAAAATCGCTTTTCGCCGCTTATAAAATAAGAAAATCAATTTTAGACAACCGCCAAGTATAGAAGAAGAATATCTTAACTGCTTGCACACAGAAATTTTTTGCTTAATACAAGGGATGTTTAAAAAATTTTTATTAGTTAACTATGGATTCGGTCAAAATCAAAAAATTTTTTTCTTTTGGACGTTTCTAGAATAAATTTCGATCGATTAAAGATTAAAATATATATAAGCTTTCTATTTGTTTCTAGAAGTGATCCCAAACTGGTGTGTTTTAATTAAAGATGATTATTTTTCAAAAACGAAATTGTTTTCTTCAAAAATCTTGAAAAATAATTATTCGCAACTAAAATTTTTATAGTGACCCCCGTAAATTGTTTCGATGAGCTTAAAATCAACTCCCTAGTGTCTACAATCTAATTTTGGTACAGACGTTTGGTCACCACTTGGGACATCTTCAGAGCAAAGATGGGCTGAAGATATCCCATACAAGTGGTAACGAAATGTTGGTACAAAAATTGTCGAAGACGTGATTCCAGTCCGGAAGCTGACATGAAGAAAATATGTACAATAACCACGAAAGTCTCCAAGCCAGCTCGTAATAAATTAGTTTATTATAACGTAGTAGTACTGTTAAATCCAAAGTTATATACTAAGAAGTTCCTATTAACTCCTTGTATTTGTCCCTACAGCTGGCGATTATTAATAAATTTTATACTTTTATTATTTATTGCAAATTTGGTAAGAAAGTAACAGGGAAAAAACCCTATTCCGGAGCACACGATTTCGAATGCATTAACATACGTAAATATGACGAAAGTTTAATCGTTCCCAGAGTCAATTAAACGGGCAAAACATGTTGTTTGTTTTTGATTTTCGTTAAAGCAATCCATTACTGAAAAGAGAGCAAATTAAAAGGGAATTCTTGAAAAGAAAAGCGAAAACTTTACTACAAGTAATTTATCAGGTTTTTGATATATCATTACCGTTGACATGTTTGCGAATAACTATGGAGAATACGGAAAAAAACCTGAATTAATTTAAATGATGTTTAAAGAGAAAAACTTCTTCTTTTTAATATTAAATTTCCTTTAGGTAATATTTTAAAAGGTTTTGAAGACATCCGCTCCAAATTAGAATTTAAAAAGTAAATTTTATAATAAATTCTTGTGCAATGTCTATATTTGATGTAAGCGATTTCTTTGTAATGCTTTTCTCTCTCTCTCTCTCTCTATATATATATATATATATATATATATATATATATATGTACAATATTGTGTAACAATTATATTCATTAATAATTAAATAGAATCCCGAATTAATTTATAAGATAGCTATTCTGATAATACGAGGATCTTGTGAGTAACATATACATCAATATATATTTTTGTCGAAATATAATGCTTTAATTGTTTAGATCTAAATTTTATTTTAATAATAATAATATTAACATTGTATTCGATCTGTTGATATGATTATTGACATAAAAACTTTTGCTCCAAAGCACCACATTACCTTAGGCTTTTAGCAGGTGTACCATTTCCAGGCTTTTCGTAAAAAAACTACATAATTTTCAAGAAAATGGAAAAATCTATTTATTCAAAGTATTAGCCATTTGATTTTACACATCTTACCCATCTTTCAAGCAATTTATGGATGCCATCCCAAAATAACTGTTTGTCCTTCGAGCAAAACCATTCATCGAGCCATTCTCTAACTATTTCGAAATTGGCGAAGCCCTGTTCTGCAAGCGCGTGTCCCATTGATGTGAAAAGGTGATAGTTGGACGGGGCAAGGTCTGGAGAGTACGACGGGTGCGGTATTATATCCCATCCAAGTGCTTTCAGTGCTTCCTTGACCGATTTTGCTGTATGAGATGGCTCGTTTTCGTGCTGTAAAATCACTTTACCGTGTCTTCGGGCCCATTCTAAACGGTTTTCTATTAATGCATGGCTCAAATTGATAATTTATTGTCAGGTTTATTGGTGCCACCCAACACAGCATTATCTTGCGAACAAAAGGATTTGGCCTTGAAGTCGATGGGTCGGTTTCACCAGGTGATAACCATGGTTTTTTTGCGCTTAGGGTTTTCGAAATAAATCCATTTTTCATCGCCCGCCACTATTCGAAGCAGAAATGACTTACGATCATACCTTTGAAGCCGCATTTCACAGACCATTTCTCAATTTTCCATTTGCCTGTCATTCAATTGATGTGGCACCCATTTTCCCATTTTTGGATTTTTCCCATTTCTCGTAATCGGTCGCTAATCGTTTCTTGGGTCACATTTAATGCTTTTGGTAATTGTTGTTGAGTTTCGGTTGGGTCGTCATTCAATAAATCCTGCAGTTGTACATCTTCGAACTTTTTTGTAAAAGCTCCATCGACTTGGGGACTATATCTTCTTTATTTCGCGCCTTAGTACGTTAATAAGTTTCAGTATGCAGCTATGATGTGCTATCCTATTTATGAAATTGAAGATAACGCCGTGGAACGAATACAGAAGAAGTTCCTAAAATATTTACCCTACAAAGAAACTAGACTACGGCAATGGCTATAGGAAACTTTTAAATCAACATGGCTTTGAATCCTGGCAGAACGGAGTGGACGCACCAAAATTATAGGCCGGCGTGAAGTTCACATCTCCGCGATTAGAATCAAAATTTAAAGAAGTACTCACAAGAACCGTCAAGAAACAATATAATTTTCAAAGCTCTATTAATGCACTTTGTTAGGAACTTAAACCTCCTCCACCAGTCCATCGTTTCGTATTGTATTCATTTATTTTGTATTGTTTTATTCGTAATATTTTAAATTATCCTTTTTTTATGTATTTACCTCATTTCTCTGATGAGATGAATTCCTAAACAGCATTATTATCACATCTTACAATCCTAAAATCCATTCCCCCCAATCCCGTAAATTATTTCACTGATTTTAACGCTTCCCAAATTGAAAATTTAAACACCACAGTTGCATATTTTACACGTAGTGTTTCGGCGAAGCGACGTTACGCTCACGACATCCGCAGCAGAAGTGCAAAATATCGTTCTCAACCTACAATATAACTTAGTTCACCAATTTTATTTACAGCTCCCGAGACGCAGCTTAACGTGTCGTAAAGTTAACTCATTTGCAGGAGGATCCGGTGAAAATCTTCAGTACTAGACCGTGTTGCTTATTGATGCTAAGTTGGCGCGAAAACCTCCGCGTAATAAATATTAAAAGGGGAAAATAATGGAATAGCTAGTGCAGTCTAGTTAGTGCGAACTCATTCTCTAATATTAATTGGCGTGATATTTGCATGAAAAATGAGTTTGGTCAGATGTAAATTACATTTTATACGCATATTGTTGGGAATAGCCATACATGTGGCCGATATCGAGAGAATGTATTACGTCATTCAAATGTACGATATTTAAATCTCAATTAAAAATAAATTGGGACGGAACGTTTATCGGTAATGAAAATATGATGAAAAAATAATAAATTGACAGAAGTACATAGTGTTACTAAACGCTACACATAGTCCATTTATGATATGAATAGCTAAGTTTGTCGAAGACCATTTCAAGGTTTTGGTATAATATGTTTCCTCTAAGTGTATTGAATAACCAACAGGTACTGAAGCATATTTATTACCGTTGTATACAAGAAATGCTTTCAAATTCTTTTTGAGGAATTATCAGGTTGTTACAAACGTAATGTCCGTTTTTTCCTTCACTCTGAACTGAATCACACCTGTGTGAAGACGTGTATGTTTTTGGTGGAAATTATTATTGCATTTATAGAAAAGGGTATTTATTTTGAAGTGTGTACCTGTTCCATTTCCTGGAAAGATTAATACACCTGTCCTTGTCTCGCCTATGGAAATGCTGTCGGCAAGAGATATTCGGGCAATTTACCTCTTTCTATTTAGAAAGGGATTAAATGCAACTGCAGCAACGCGAGAAATTAATCAGACGTTCGGTGAAACCACGTGTAATGAACGCACATTACGGCGATGGTTTAAAAAATTCAGCGAGGGAAATTTTGATTTGGAAAATGAGCCTCGCGGATATGCGCGTAGCACCGTTAATGACGACGAGCTGCGTGTAGAAGTTGAAAGTAATCCGTCGACAACAGTGCGTAGCCTTGCAAAAACATTTCAAGTGTCCATTGCCACCATTAGTCGTCACCTTTCTTCGATTGGCAAAGTGAAGAAATACGATCGATGGGTGCCGCACCAATTAACGGAAGCCAATAAGCTCCGTCGATTAGAGGTGGCTACCTCTTTGGCTAATCGACAGAAAGTTGAACCGTTTCTTCATCGAATGGTAACGTGTAACGAAAAGTGGATACTTTATGATAATTGGAGACGGTCAGGACAATGGTTAGATCGAGGTGAAGCACCAAGACAGCATGCACGAGCATCACTTCATCCGCGAAGGATTATGGTGACTGTATGGTGAACCAGTAAGAGTACTATTCACTATTCATTTTTGCAATATGGTGAAACCATCACAGCAGCGTCCTATTGTGCCGAACTGGAAACTATGCATGGAAAATTGAGCCACTTGCAGCCCTCACTAGTCAATAGACATGGACCCATACTTCTTCATGATAATGCAAGACCTCATGTTGCACGACAGACAATCCAAAAATTTTCGGAATTTGGTTACGAAATTCTCCCTCACCCACCTTATTCACCTGACCTTTCGCCAACTGATTTTTATTCTTTCCGAAGTTTAGACAATCACTTAAAAAATAGGGACTTCCCTGACCGGGAGTCTGTAATAGCAGTGTTTGAGCAATATGTGAGCCGTCAAAACCTAGATTTCTTTTCAAAGGAAATTTTTCAGCTTCCAGGCTGTTGGCAACAAACTAATGATGTAAATGGAGACTATTTTGCAGAATAAATATTTATATTTTTTTAAATTTAGACTTTTTTTTATTCCTTACAAAATCGGACATTTCATATGTAACAACCTGACAGTAAAAAGTCCCCAATCTTCCGGTACATATTCAACATTAAAACTTGGACCCATGTTTCATCCATGATTATAAAACGGCGCGAAAATTCTGCTTCGTTGCTGTGAAAATTCGCTAAACACTCAATTGAAACATCTTCGCGACACTGTTTTCGCTCGAGTGTGAGCAAACGCGGCACCCATCTTGCACACAGCTTTCTCATGTCAAAATTTTCAGATAATATGCGATGTACCGCACTTTTTGAAATGCCTACTGTGTCTGCTAGCTCGCGCACTTTCAGTCGACGATCATACAATAACGCTTTGTGGATTTTCTTCACTATTTCTGGAGTCGTCACCTCATTTGGTCGACCACTGCGATGCTCGTCTTGACGATTCGTACGGCCTCGTTTAAACTCTGCTACTCAATGTTTCACTATTGTAAACGAAGGAGCAGACTCACCCAGAGTAGAATCCAGTTCAGCTTTTGTATCGGTTGTGCTGAGGCCTTTCAAATAAAAGTATTGTATCACTTATCGATGACCAATTTTCGCGTACTTCACTTCTGTTTAATTTTAATTTTTAACTTCAAATTTCTTATTTATTATAGTTTAATTTTAACACCGTACTTTTATTGTATTGTCTTCTTAATGGAGTATTTTGATGGACAACAAAGAGAATTATTTTTATTACTATATATTCTATTTTAATTTATCCAATAACCATTTACTTTCAGAACAGTTAATTTTTTTGAATCGCCATCATCATTTACTCTGTAAGTAAATGTATGTATATTTAAATTACGCATACAAATTAACACTATTGCAAATACCATTAATATAGTAAACAAACATAAAAGAAATGTCGAATTCGAAATACGTTTCGTTTTGTTCTGCCAACCCATGTGAACGTCAATTTATTTACAAATCTCCCGACACTTTTTCTAGCTCCTTTACATCGAATATCCATTCCATTACGGATTTTGAATTATTTATGTGTGCGATGGCCATGACCAGCCGATGTTATATGAAATCTAAAGAGACCGAATCACTTTGTCGTCCGTTTTTTACCTCGTTTTCAATATTTTCTTTTTTTTTTTGCAGAACAACCCGAACAACAGTTTCAAGAGTATTCCTGAAGGACTGTGGTGGGCCATTGTAACTATGACCACGGTGGGTTACGGAGATATGGCGCCTAAAACGTACGCCGGGATGTTCGTGGGGGCGCTATGCGCTTTAGCCGGCGTACTTACAATAGCACTTCCTGTTCCTGTCATTGTTTCTAATTTCTCTATGTTCTATTCACATACACAGGTAAGATGCGTTAAATAAACGGTTTTTTAATGCACTTAAATCTTGCGGAACATAATCGACTCTGTATCACTGAATTTTGCTAGCCATGTTGTCAACTTCAGAAGTCAAATAGAGTGTTGACAAAAGAGGGGTTTTGCATTATAAATTCACACCACCTACTGCAATATTTTGACAAAGTATTTATTAAGCAAATATATTTTCGTCCAAATAACGATTTTAAAGTCAAAATTTATCTACGAAATACTTCGAAAAAAATTCGAATATCTTTAAAAGTTCGAATTTAAGTATATATTGGGTTGGCAACTAAGTACTTTCGGTTTGGTAGTATAAAATAAAACACTTTCTTTTAAACAAAGAATAGTTTTTAATCAATTATATATTTTACATTTTGCTCAATGACCTTATGCCATCTTTCTTTCAGCTGCATGATTCCGCGCTCATAAAATTTCTGGTCCTTATCAGCAAAAAACTGAACCAGGTGCGAGTGAAGGTCATCGTCATTTGTGAAAGTTATACCATTCAAAGAATTCTGCAAACTTCGAAATAAATGGTAATCAGATGGTGCTAGATCAGGGCTGTATGGGGGATGTGGCGTCACTTCCCAGCCAAGCTCCAATAGTTTCCCACGAGTTGCCAAAGATGTGTGAGGCTTTGCATTATCTTGGTGGAAAACTACACCTTTCCGATTTGACAATTCTGGCCGTTTTTCTTTGATTGCTTCATCCAGTTTTATTAATTGTTGACAGTAAACATCAGAATAGATCGTTTGGTTCCTTGGAAGCAGCTCAAAAACACAACACCTTTGTAGTCCCACCAAACTGACAGCATGATCTTTTTTGGATGCAATTCAGCTTTCGATGTAGTTTGAGCTGCTTTATCGTGTTTGCTTCATGATCGTTTTCGAATTATGTTACTGTACAGGACCCATTTTTCATCACTAGTGATGATTCTTTTTCAATTGTTGTGTGCGATACATGTAGCCTCTCTGCAACCTCTCGAACAGTTATATGACGATTCTCTTCAATTATGACTTTGATTTGGTCATCATCAACTTCAGTAGGCTGACCATAACGTTGCTCATCTTTGAGGGAAAAATCTCCAGAACGGAATTTTTTATACCAATTCTGACACGTGCGCTCTGTTAGGCAATTAGCACCATAAACTTCACATATCTTTTTGTGAGCCGCAGCAGCTTTCTTTCCTTTACGTAAATAAAATAGTAAAATATGTCGAAAATGTTCGTTTCTGCACTCCATTTAAAATTAACCCATAACTAATAGCTTTAATAATAATCACGCACTACTTGCTTCTGAAGTTACGTCAATGTGACTAGTATCACGCAACAAACCGTAAAGTACAGCACTAACACACGTTATACAAAAATAAAGCAACGCTCTCTATCAGTAAAAACAAAAAGTACTTAGTTGCCAACTCAATACAATATCTTGATGTGTGACGTTAATATGAAAAACCCTTTATAAGAATATCTTTGAGTTTTATCCATTTTGCGTTACGCCACAATAGCTGTGGATAATACAAATATTTTTTACAAAACAGAACATAAGTGATGTATAATGAATAACATATGCATCGCAAGGTTGTCGGTTTGTTCGTAAACTCGCCTTGTCACGATCCTAGTCCGCGGGAAAATATCCCAACTCCAATTACGAGATGTACAAATCTGGTTAGCTTTGCCTGCAAAGCAACTGTTTTAATAATTCATAAGAAGAGAGTCGCATCTGCAGAATATCCGTCGAAAAGATATGATTTTATAATATCCTACGGTTATGTACGTGGGCTACATCGAATCGGCCATCTGCGGACATCTTTGAATATTTTCAAATTAATTTCTATGTCTGTATATTCATTATGGTAATAAGTTAATTTTGTTAGGTGCATAATTTTATTTTTACCACAAAAAGTTTCTTCAAACTTCATACTTTCCCCTTGTTTTTCTTTGAAGAGCGTACATACGAAACTGAACATCCGCTACCGAAAGAAATTTTACGTACGCCAACGGATACGTATCATTTACACTAACGTAATTGTTCCCGAATAAATACAATAATTTAGCATCCCTAATGGATATTAAATTAATTCTCTTCACCAGCAGGTGTTCGTACACGTAGAAGAGGGTGAACATGGTGGAGGAATAACACTTCTCGGTTCGTTAAATTGTTCATTACATATTTACACACAATTATTCCGCAAATGACGTTCCATACGGTGAAATTACCCTTTTGATTACATAAAACGGATCGATCATACGGTAAATTACGAAAGGATGATGTAGACACACGCTTAAGTATGGTAATTATCGAAATGATGATGTGTACTATTGGCAAAGATTGGATTCCCTCAGTTATCCACCTCGTTTATTTGGAATCGATGTATAAAATCGATATATTATTTAGATAAGGGTCGTTTTATAAATACGTACGTATTATAATATAAAATTTGATGTGGCAGGGTTTCTTGATAATACATTCTAAAACATATCAAACGGAATGGTAAATGCGTATAAATTTATTCATAAAGTGGAAAATAAAAATTTAACGAATATACCAGGCGTACCGGAAAATCATTACCGGGTTTTACATAAATGTATTTAAAATTACTCATTACTTATTTAATCAACCTACCAGGGTTGCAAAGTGTAGATAATTAAGTTTCAAAGTACTTGAATACATAAATACCGAAGAATATGCATATAATATGTTCAGCTTTTAAATAAAATCTAATAACGTATTAGTAGTTGGGTTATAATATTGTTTACTTGGATAATATTAGGTGCGCAACTAAGTTCTCGCTGTTTTTTTGACAAAAATACAACTTCATTGTGAAAAAACGTTTACAAACGAATCGTTCAAAATATTGCCCATCGCTAGGGACAACTTTTTCCCATCTTTCAGGCAGAGCTCGAATACCGTCACGGTAGAAGTGTTCGTCTTTTGAGGCTACTCACGAATCAAGCCATTTTGAGATGTCTTCATATGAGCGGAACTGCTGATTAGCCAGACCATGTGCCATCGAACGGAGCAAGTAATAATCGGACGGCGCAATATCTGGGGAATATGGCGGGTGGGGTAGGACCTCCAATTTGAGCGTTTCTAAGTAGGTTTTAACGGGTTTGGCAAGGTGAGGCCGAGCGTTGTCATGCTCTAGAATCACTTTTTCGTGCCTCTGCTCGTATTGTGGCCGCTTTTAGCGCACTGCTCGGCTCAATCGCATCAATTGAGTTCGATACCGCTCCCCAGTGAGAGTTTCGTTCGGTTTCAACAGCTCATAATAAATAACACCGCCCTGGTCCCATCAAATACACAGCAAAACCTTCGCAGCGTGAATATTCGGCCAATCACGGCACGTTGTTTCACTTAGAGCAGCATCTCCGTAAACTTTTTGGAGTTCTCGATGCGCTTCAGCCGCCGTTTTCTTCGAACGAAAGAAGAAAAGCAACACTTTCCGCAAACGACGATTATTTGGCACAAAATCAGACATTTTCACACAACCAAAAGTATATGACTCAAAAACAAAATCACTAATGTGTTAAAGCGGTTTGTTTACCATATGTCTAAGCTTGGTTCATGACGTTTTGGTTATGTCACAATCGACCAGCACTTACTACTGGAGCCATCTCCTGAAAAAGAGCGAGAACTTAGTTGCGCACCTAGTATAAAAATATACGCTTGAGTAAACGATGGTTGGTAGTATACATTAAATTAATACTAGTCATATGCCAGGGGTGCCTATATCATTTACTAAAATCAAAAGATTCGTTGTTTTTAATTCATGCAAAATTGATTTTTATCTTTTAAAGAAATGTGAACAAAACTAAAATAGCAGTAGATATTTCTATGTGACTAGAATAAGTCCGTATATTAAAGTAAGAAATATATTAACTTGTTTAAGGATGAACAAGACTAAGAAAATGCACAGTAACAGACGTATTAAGAACGTAACCTACCGAGGAAACAATTGATTTTCTCCAAAGGCAAAATTATTATTCTGACGGAAGAAAAATATCGTTTGTTATTTTATTTACCTGCAATTGTTGTTTAGACTTTGCTAGAACGAAGGGTTATTTATATTTCGTGAAATGGGTTGTTTACTTATAGATAACATCCCGGAATTTTATTATTGCTGGAAAACAAACTATTTCGTTTGTAAACTGTCAGAGAAGGTATTCGTAACATCAGAGAATTACAAATTGCGGAATATTGTTATTTATCGTGAAATGAAAATTTATTTAAATATTTATTATAAATAATTGTGGAAAAATGGGATCACGATGGCTGTAATGTATATATACTTGTACTTACCGGATATCATAAATTACCTAGTGAGAGGTCATATTGGGGCTTAGATGACGACCTTGGTGTGCTATTAGTTTCAGAGTGCATGTCCAGAAACAGATTCTTCGAAATTAAAAGGCACCTTCATTTTGCAGATAACACTTCGGCTATGACATCAAATGATAAGATGTTCAAAATGCGACCACTTTGTGAAATTTTGCAAAAAAAATTTTGTCAGTTCGGAATCCTACACGCAAATTTATCGTTTGACGAATAAATAGTGAAATACTTTGGCCACCATTCAGCCAAACAATTTATAATGGGTAAGCCTGTGCGATACTGATATCGTAATTGGGTGTTGACCAGCTTCGATGGTTATTGTTATACATTCGATATATATTGTGGAAAAACTTCCGAGGTTACCACTGATCCCCTTGGCTCTCGCGTTGTAAAGGGTTTACTGACTAAAGCGCCAACAAAACCAGAAGAACATGCTGTTTACTTTGACAACTTTTTTACGAACTACGGCCTTCTGTTAGATCTGAAAGCCTTGGATCAGAGCTACTGGAACCTTGCGCGAAAATAGAACAAAACGGTGTCCATTAATTCCAGCCTAGAGCTGAATATGACCATAGCTTTGATAAGGAAAACGAAATTCTTATGGTTAAGTGGAAGGATAATAATGTTTGCACGATTGGGATGAATTTCAATACTTTAGAGCCTATGGGAAAAGTTAAAAGATGGTGTTCTATGAAGAAACAAAAAGTTGATGTAGCTGTACCTCATGTTTTCCAAAGCTACAATAAATTCATGGGGGGAGGGAGAGGTAGATCTAATGGATCAGAGTATAGGAATGTACCGAGTTGCAGTGAAAGGTAAGAAGTGGTGGAGGGTCTTGTTTACTTATGTAGTAGACATGACCTCAAACGCATGGAGATTATAATGCATTACAAACCCCGATGTTCGTGTTGATCAGTTATGGTTTCGCAGACATGCAGCATGAACACATCTTAGCGACAAAAAGGAAAAAAATCAAATCGAGGCAAACGTCTTCTAGAATTGAAGGTGAGGACAGAAAAAAAAAATGGCCACAACCCTCAAAAAATTCCAAGCCAACTTAGATGTGTTATGTGCTCAAATCGAGAGAAAACATCATGTGATAAGTGCTTGGAAACGCTTTGTTTGGAAAGAGGATGTTTTGCAAAATACCACTCCTAAGCGCCCATTATACTAAACTTAGTACACCTCTAAAAACACAATTTGAATTTTCTTTTTTCGTTTTTTTCTTTCATAATATTTTAAGAAAAGTGTTTTAAAACTGATATTAAAAATTGAATTATTAAAAATGTTCATGGTTTTAATTTGGGCGTTAATGGGTTAAAGGATTTTTCAGTAATAAAGTAGGAAATAAGATTCGAATTTTCCAATTCAAATAAAAAACACTCCAATTCTTAAAAATTGAATTTAACTAATTAAAAGAATTAGTTATATTCTTCTACTAAGTCTACTAAGGGATTTTTCGATAATAATGTGTAATGTAGCAAATAAGATTCTATTTCCCCAATTTTCGAAAATTAAATTTAATTCGTAATATCACTGTGTCGTATTTAATATCACGAAGCAATAAATAAAGTTAATCATACACTTCCTTAACGCCATTATGTTTCAGGCGCGATCCAAGTTGCCGAAGAAACGACGCCGGGTGTTACCTGTTGAACAGCCACGAAGAAAGAAGGTGGAAGCCGGAACTAATCGCAGGATGAATGCCATCAAACATCCCCACCAGGCCGTTTTCAAAGACGCCTTCGGAAACACCAAAATAGGTAGTTTTATTTTGTCTGTTTTAGTCGTAAAAGAGACGCCCGACAAAATATTTATTCGGTTATAAACGAAGGTATAGAGTTAAGCCGGAAAAGAAGGTAACGTACACGTGCCGTTAAAAGAAGCAATTTCTCACAATGAAACCGTCGAAATAAATCGCAAACATAATTAAATCCTTGTACTAGTTTCTTTAGAAAGTCGACGGTGTTATACAATATTTGAAACATAGTGTTTGAGCTTGAAATTTCGTTTATAAATTCAATAAATGGTGTTATATTATTGAAGGAAGTATGTTTGGATTTTATCTTGGAAAAGGAAATTAAATTTAATAAAATTGACGAATAAGAAATATTAGATCAACTGTCTTGATATACGATATTGTTTTCATAATTCGTAACTTCATTTTCCAAAAGATGTATTCGAGTACTTCTGTCATAAAAATCAGTTATTAATGTTCGACAATCAGATTTAATTCATTTTTAAGTCATCCTTGCATATTAAATTGTCAAAATAATTGTTTTTATATATGTATTATGTGACAAAAAACGAATCATCCAATAAAAGTACATATCTTTAGGCCAAATTTTTAACAAATGTTTTCTGTATGAAGAATAATAAATGATTAGATTTTCATTAAAAAATGTATGCTTTTCGTAGAGAAAATTTATTATGAGTTGCAGCTCCATGTAAATGAATACATTCTGATACTCGCCCGGCTTCTAAGATGTTTTATAGAGTCTCATTCCAAGAAATATGTTAGGTATCATGTAGCTATTGTAAGTTCATTGGAGGGTTAGGAAGCATAGCAACTCTTTGGTGTAACACATCCCAGAAATATTCTGGGCGATAGGTATAGGCTATTTGAAAATGATGTTGAATGGTTCCAAAACTTCATAAATCTACCATTAAGCTTTTAAATGGCTATCAATCTTCTAGTAGTAGTTTCTGCTCTTCGACATTGGAGTACTCTACAATCATCATAGGTCCACAAATAGAAACGAGATTCGTCTGAAAAATGCTATTGCTCAATTCTTCATCCCAATCTGCACACACATTACACCATTGTAATCTTAGGGCACAATGTCAACTATTGAGAAGCAATATTAGTAGTATAGCAAGCATTATTTTTCTGTGGGCTATATCTGTCAAACATCTCCCAAAACTGAACCCTAAAAGCAAGTAATCTTAATCTCCTATCTTCATTATCGTTGGTTCTGGTTGATCGTCCAGTGTTTCTTCTACGATGAAGCCTACCATCTCAAGATCATTCGATCCGACAACAAATAACTAACAATATTTCTTTGCATCTGCCTAGATTTCACGAAATGCAAGACCCACTTCGTGTAGTCCAACGATAAGACCTTCTTCAAAACAGCTTGATTGGTAATGATTTGGTTGTGTTTAATACACTAATTTACAACTATAAATAGTTAAAATTAGATATCCAAAGTAAATTAATCCAAAATAAAGAAGAAAAAAGAATTCTTTTCGTTAGAGTTCGGCACAGAATGACACAAAGAATTATTGCTTTCTTGCTATATTTTTCTTACCATTTATTACTTTCAACCCAGTAAGTATTTGTATAAAGTTTTGTTTAAAATCATATACTTACTTACTGAGTGATTCGTTCTCTTGTCACATAGCGTATGGAGATTCTAGATGACTTTGCGAAAGTAGTATACAGGAAGTGTATCCAGATATCTATAATCATGAATGTTTTTTTTTCAAGACAACAGGTCGACATATTAATTTTTGTTACTTATTTCATTTCCACTATTCAGATTCGGTTGTAATATCCCTCTTTTTGTTGGAAAAATTTAAGACACCTTAAGAGGAGTTTTGATGAAAAGATTTGGTTATAAGTTTTACGCGCGAAATTTTGTGTGGAGAGGTAAATGGATTGTGTTACGAAAAATTAAATAAAATTTAATTTAATTTTTTATTATCCATAAAAAATAAGTGCAAAAAACTTTTCGAAGGTACTGTATACGTCCTTTTTAATTCGGTTAATATTACGTGAATGAATTAATAACAATTGTCATGGCGTGTTTAAAATAATTTCAGATGAAAACCTTATTCCATTTTCTGTTTTTAACGAATTCCATTTATATGAGTTTTAGAAACATCCTAACAATGTAATTATGAAATCTTTTGGTGTACAGAAGCATACACATTTGGTGAAGGATGTTATGAACTCCGAGCATTAGCTATGCAAATTTATGCAGAAGTAGTCCGAACTAATAACTTGTACGGAATAGAGGTTGTTATTTTATTGAACTTTAATTACGTTTTTCATATTACGTCGTACGGGAAAATCGATAATTATAATTTGCTGTTATTGTAGGGGTTTTATTATGTTACATCTCATTTTGAAAATGGATATTGAAAAACATAAAATTTGTTATTTATACCAGATGAAGCGGAAAGTCATTACCGGTTTTTTCGTAAAAAAAACACATAACTTTCAATAAAATGAAAAAATTTATTTATTCAAAGTATTCGCCATTTGAGTCTACACATCTTGTCCATCTTTCAGGCAATTTATGGATGTCATCCCAAAAAAAAAACTGTTTGTCCTTTCAGCAAAACCATTCATCGAGCTGTTTTCTAAATTTTCGAAATTGACGAAGTGCTGGTCTGCAAGCGCGTATCCCATTGATGCGAAAGGGTGATAGTCAAACGGGACAAGTGCTTTCAACGCTTCTTTGACCGGTTTTAATGTATAAGACGACGCGTTATCGTGCTATAAAATAGCTTTACCGAGTCTTCGGACCTATTCTGGACGTATTTCTATCAATGCATGGTGCATACTGATAATTTTTTGTCGGTAGCGATCAGTATTAACTGTTTCACCAGGTTTCAATAGTTCGTAATACACTACGCCAATCTGGTCCCACCAAACACAGAGCATTGTCTTGCGACCAAGACGACTTAGTCTTGGAGTCGGTTGGCCGGCTTCGCCAGATGATAACAATGATTTTTTATGCTTAGAGTTTTCGAAGTAAATCCACTTTTCATCATCCGTTATTATTCGATGCAGAAATGACTTCTGGTCATACTTTTAAAGCAGCATTTCATAGATGATTTTTCGACTTTCCATTTGCCTGTCATTCAATTGTTGTGGCATCCATTTTCCCGTCTTTTGGATTTTTCCCACTGATCGTAATCGGTCGCTAATCGTTTCTTGTGCCATATCTAACGCTTCTGACAATTATTTTTGAGTTCGAGCTGGGTCTTCATCCAATACAGGCTGGTAGAAGAGTTTGGAAAACAAAAATGAAACAATGTGAATTTTTAAATGAAATTAGTTTTTTTTTATTCAATGTAATCTCCCTCAACTTCAATACATTTATTCCAATGATCCTCCAATAGTTTTATACCATCTCTGTAATGATTTTCTGGAAGCTCAAATACTATTCCACGGCTGAAATAGCTTCTTCATTCGATGAAAAACGCTTTCCACGAACGAATTGTTTCAAGTTTCTGAAGAGGTAGCAATCACTCGGAGCCAAATCTGGTGAATACGGTGTTTGTTCAACCAATTCGTACTTTAATTCATTCAATTTAACCATCGTCAAAACACTTTTGTGTGAAGGCGCATTGTCTTGATGAAAAATAATTTTTTTTTTTCGCTAAACCAGGTCTTTTTTCACGAATTTTTGCATCCAGTTGATCTAAAAGGTTACGATAATACCCTGAGTTAATTGTTTTACCTTTTTCAAGATAATCAATCAATAAAATTTTCTTTTTGCATCCCAAAACACTGATGCCATAACCTTTGCCGATCGTCCTGACTTCACCTCTTTTGGAGTTGAACAACCAACCGTAGTCCACTGCAATCGGTCTTGTTTCAATTTAGGATCATGGTGGTAGATCCAAGTCTCATCCATAGTTATAACACGATGCAAGAAATCGGTTTTATTCCGCTTGAAACGCACCAAGTTACGCTGAGAAATTTGTTTTCGATCCAGTTTTTGTTGAATTGTTAACGAATGCGGCACTAACTTTCCAAACGGCTTTTTCATATGTAATTCTTTATGTAAAATATGGAGTACTCGTTCGTCTGAGATGCCTATGGTATTAGCAATTTCACGCTTAGTCAAATTCGGATCTTCATTAACCATATTATGTACTGGCTCAATGATTTCTGCTGTTGTTGCAGTTTTTGGTCGTCCACTGCGTAGTTCAACTTCAACGCTTGTACGACCACGTTTAAACTCTAAAACCCATCGATGTACTGTTTGAAATGAAGGAGCACATTCCTTTAACACGTTCACCATTTTTGTATGAATCTCTGTCGCTGATAAACCTTCCAAAACAAAGAATTTTATCACAGCGCGATATTCAGTTTTTTCCATTGTTAAAAAATACACCGACACGTTTAATTTAAATG
Organism: Dermolepida albohirtum; assembly: GCA_031893035.1. Classification (NCBI taxonomy): domain Eukaryota; kingdom Metazoa; phylum Arthropoda; class Insecta; order Coleoptera; family Scarabaeidae; genus Dermolepida; species Dermolepida albohirtum. The sequence goes on along the minus strand of JAVIWB010001422.1, from coordinate 88,105 downwards.
GATTGCTAACAATGAATGAATTGACAGATCGATATAAAATTTGTAGTGTGTTCATATGACACATGAAATATTAAAATGGCGTATGAATTTTGATTCGTCTACTGCTTAATAGGTGTCACTTTCAAAACTTTTCTACCAACCTGTAATTTCTTCAGTTTCGTATTTTCAAACTTTTTCGGTCTACCAGAACGTTCTTTGTCCTGCACATCGAAATCACCACTTTTGAATTGTCGAAGCCAGGCCTCACATGTTTTTATAGTTGAAGTATGCTCACCGTAAGTTTCTACCAGCAAGGTATGACTTTCAGCGACTTGCGTCAAATCATAGCATTACATATTTAAGCCTACCGACATGTGTTAGAAAAACTGGTAATGACTTTCCGGTACACCTGGTATATTACTTTTAGGCGTGGAAATTATCTAATTTTATACAATTTTCTTTTAAAGAACAAAAGGCTTTTAATAGTAAGTTGCTAGAAATGCAATTTTAATTTTAATATACACGTTTATCCACTGGGTATTATTTTTGATTGATTGTATCGTAATTTTTAACTTTATTATTTTGGCGTAACATTGGGTGTTAAATTTTCTATTATTGTTGCTAAAAAAATACGAAATTAAATCACTTTCGAGCACTTGACGGATATCGAAAAAATCTAAAATGATAAGTAAAACCTTTTACCACATCAGTAGTAGTATTCTGTATACGATTTCGACAACTAATTTGTCATCCGATCGAAAATGTTTGGAATGTTTTTAAATATATTGTTTAGTCGTCCCCAAGTCAGATAAAACGTTTTAAAAAAAAGTATCGAAAAAGTTCGGAAAGAGAACAGAAAGTTGCAAGAAACTGTAAAAACTGTATCGACAGCAACCCGAAGCAAATTCTAACGGTCGTTATTCAAGTTAAGGAAAGTTTGACTAAATATCGAAACATATATATATATATATATATATATATATATATATATATATATGTATTTTAGGTGCGCAACAAATTTTTCGCTGTTTTTCAAGAGATGGCTCCAGTAGTAAGTGCTGGTTGATTGTGAAATAACCAAAACGTCATGAACCAAGCTTAGACATATGGTAAACAAACCGCTTTGACACATTAGTGATTTTGCTTTTGCGTCATATACTTTTGGTTGTGTGAAAATGTCAAATAATCGTCATTTGCGGGAAGTGTTGCTTTTCTTCTTTCAATCGAAGAAAACGGCGGCTGAAACGCATCGAGAACTCCAAAAAGTTTACGGAGATGCTGCTCTAAGTGAAACAACCTGTCGTGATTGTTTCCGTCGCTTCAAAGACGGTGATTTCGATATTGACGACCGTTAGCGTGAAGGAAGACCAAAAACCTTCGAAGATGCTGAATTGGAGGCATTGCTCGATGAGGATCCGTGCCAAACACAAAAAGAGCTTGCTTCAGCATTAGGAGTTATCCGCCAAGCCATTTTCCAGCGATTTCATGCGTTGGGAATGATTCAAAAACAAGGAACTTGGGTTCCTTATGATTTGAAGCCAAGAAACGTTAAGCGTCATTTTTTCGCCTGTGAACAACTGCTCCAGCGGCAAAAAAGGAAGGGTTTTCTTCATCGCACCGTTACGGGTGATGAAAAATGGATTCATTACAGCAACCCAAAGAGAGCAAAATCATAGGGACTGCCCGGTCATGCTTCTACGTCGTCGGTTCGGCCGAATATTCACGTTGCGAAGGTTTTGCTGTGTATTTGGACCAGGGCGGTGAAACTGAACGAAACCATCACTGGGGAACGGTATCGAACTCAATTGATGCGATTGAGCCGAGCACTGCGCGAAAAGCGGCCACGATACGAGCAGAGGCACGAAAAAGTGATTCTACAGCATGACAACGCTCGGCCTTACGTTGCCAAACTCGTTAAAACCTACTTAGAAACTTTCAAATGGGAGGTCCTACCCCATCCGCCATATTCCTCAGATATTACGCCCTCCGATTATTACTTGTTCCGTTTGATGGCACATGGTCTGGCTAATCAGCAGTTCCGCTCATATGAAGACATCTCCAAATGGCTTGATTCGTGGATAGCCTCAGAAGACTAACACTTCTACCGTGACGGCATTCGAGCTCTGCCAGAAAGATGGGAAAAAGTTGTCGCTAGCGATGGGTAGTATTTTGAATGATTCATTTGTAAACATTTTTTCACAATAAAGTTGCATTTTCATCAAAAAACACTGCGAGAACTTAGTTGCGTACCTAATATATATATCGCAGGTTAAAGTCCCTCACGGAGAACAAAATTTTTGTCAAAAGTTTCTGCATTACACGTATGATGTATAAAGCGATTAAAATTAGCATTTTTCAGTTTAGCATCGTAAAAATGCATAATTATAAAAGTATGTTTTAAATTTCATACGAAATTTGGCTTTTATTTCGTTCAGATTTTAAAATTGTATGGTGTGCTGATTTAATTACTAGATATCCCAGAAATGTTCAAAAAATTTAATAAATTTAATATAAAAAAAAATATTAAAAACCATTTCATATAACAAAATTTTTTTTTATCGCCACGAAGCAAAAATACCAAACTAAAATCTGTTGGTTGAATTTGATGGAATTGATTAAAATCTGTTATTCATTGAATATCTCATTTACATTTGCTCTTCTTGATTTTACGATTGAAAGGATGAAGGCAATAATTAATTTGTTTGCGGCAAGATGAATTAACACTCACAGCTATTTCACGAGATATAATTGCATATAATCCAGCGCTTAATTCACACATTCTCACTTGCCATATCCAAGCCATCCAGGCAATTATTCTGTTTGTTCACAGATATTGTATAACAGAGTGCATTTCTAACTTATTTAAATTGCAATTAAGGTCAGCACTGCGGCACTATCGAAGTAACATGATAATTATTTTAATAATAGTGGTTCAGGTGCGACCTCTCGTATGAAGTTGGTTGGAATAAGGTAGACTCCGGTATGCAGGGTTCAATGTAAATACGGAAGCTCTCCGCTAGATGACGCGAAATGAGAAAATTGGAGTATCGAGTGTTCTGTTTTCAAATGTATAGGGTCCTTTTTATATTTAATTCCTGGGTATTTGTGTTACTTGTAATAATTGGGAGTGATTGTTTCCCCATCTCTGTTTGAAATGTTAAAGCAAAATTTTCGGACATTGCACTTGCGATAGAATACTGTCTATAACAATTGCAACCTAACTTGCGATTTAAATTGGCTTATTCGGGAAGCCAGTCAAATGTAACTAATTCTATTAGTTGCAATATATTAAAGATTTCTGGAGATGAAGGAGGAATAAATAAAATGCGAACTTCTTAGGACAAATATAATCTTGTGATAATTAAGACATCTATACAAAACATATTTAAATTTACTAGAAATGTTTGTTTATTTTCTTATTCTTTTCTTTTTAATATGTTGGTCGCTTTGTTTTCTTTATAATCTTTACTCTTTTTATTGGAAGTTTTGGCCGTTGTGTTAATAAAACATTTAAATTTATAAAAGCGACGTTTCGGAGGAGGAATTCCCCCTTTTCAAGTAATTCAAGTATTTATTTTCTTCAATCTGTAACAGTTACATATTTCCAATTGTGAACAATAGTTTTATGTATGTGTATATATACGAGGGTAGCCGTTTATATTTCGGGAACACAGAAGCATTTTTAAATTAACAATTTTTTTAAATTGTGTACTTGCTAAAAGACTTATGCAATCTAAATGTCTTTAGTTGATGCTTTCTAAAAGCACTATCTGATACTCTTCCTTTTTATCTCATACAAGGGTTGCCGCTTACATTTCGGGAATAGCAAATAAAAAAAAAAATTTTATTATCTACAATAGTTTTATTGCTTTTCAAAATATTCACCTTGAAAATCAATGCAGTTTTGCGTTCGTTTAAACCAATCCGAAAAGCATTGCTGCCGCTGTAAGGGCGGTATCTCCAAAATATAAGTTTTGAATGCCTCGACTGCCTCTTCCGGCGTAGAAAAGCGTTGACCACGAAGTTTATTCTTCACGTGTGGGAACAAAAAGAAATCACAGAGTGCTGTACGGAGGATTGCTCATCAATTCAATAATCATATATTCAATTGTTTGAACCCACCTGTGAGAGCTCCCATTGTCATGGTGGAGAATGCTCTGTCGTTTTCGGTTTGTTTACCTTAGTTCTTCAAAAACTTTTGGCAAGCAAATAGTTGTGTACCATTCACAATTGACCGTTCTACAACTCTTTAAAAGCACGGTTGCAACGTGACCGGTTTTTCCGAAAAGACAGGCAATCGTTTATTTTGATGTGCTTCGAGCGCGAACAACTTTTGTTGGTTTTGGCTCATCTTGGATGTCGTATTGCGACAGTTATCTACTATCGGGCTCATACGTATAGATTCAAGATTCATCACCTGTGACGACTTTATAAATGTTCTTTGAAGCATCGCTATTGTATTTTTTGTACATTTTCTGGCATCAATCGACGCGAATCCTTTTTTGAGCGATTGTCAAATTATGTGGTACCCAACATGAACACAGCTTCTTAACGGCTAAATGATCATGCAGGATCTTATGCACGCTGGTGTAACTAATACCTAGAGATGCCCCGATCTCACGATATGTCACATGACGGTCTTGCATTATCAATTCAGACACTGCACTAATATTTTCCGACGCAACAACATTTGTGGGACGACGAAAAATCCGAAGAAAAGGCCCATAAGTAGAACCGATGGTGTGTTTTAGTAGAAGTATTAGTTTTAAGACTAGAAAACATATTAAATTTTGTTCGAAATAAATTAGCGAGTGTTTCGTGGTTAGCGGGAACGATTGTGCAGAATTATTCTGTGCGAGTTTTACCGCGAATCCAGGTGCGACACTATGATTCATTATCTGTTGATGATGACAACTTAGTTGTCGAAATACGTATACAGAATACGAATATTGATGTGTAAGGGTTTTTTTTTACTTTTTTGGATTAATTCTTCATTGTTTGCTGCAAAAAGAGTGGTATTATGGCGTGGATTGCTTAGTTTTTGCTTCCTACAAAAACACCACCTTCCGAGCTTCTTACACGCCGTCCTCTACTTTAATAAATGAATAATATAGGATTTAAAATGTCTACTTTGATAATACTTTTTGTTTTTTAGTTGTTTTTTCAGCTCGTTTTTTGAAACACTTTAATTAAACTGGTCAAAATGATGCTTCTTTCTCATTTTGTAAGCTTCCTCATTATCAAAAGAAACTGATCCTTCTGTCTTACTTTGTTGAAATTAAAGGTCGTTATGTGTGTACTTGACTGTACGATTTTATGTGTACTTACCTACGAGTATGTTCTCCGTACCAAGCACCTTAACTTCTAGTTTTGTTACAAACATAAAGTATATCGATTTGTCATGCGCAGAATGTTATTCAAAACGTATACTAGATAATAAAATCCGTTACGTATGTATTTCGAGATTGATTTACGTATATTGAATGCGCCATGCCATTGACTTTGATTCGTAATAAATTTAATGACTTTCCCTTATCCGATGGAAATAGGTTTTAAAGTTGAATAAGAGCATGATTAATTAGGGAAAATTACGTGTGATAATAACAGTATTGTTTGAAATAAATATTTTTTTTTCGGAGAAACAGATAAGTTGATTAGCATTTCATAAAATTTAGAAACTAATTTATGTAAAATGTATCCTTCTGTAGTCACAAAGTAGCATTCTTTTCAATCTAGGGCGATGATGTCATATTACATCTATGATACGGTGTACAATAGCATACACTTAATTACCAAATTTGCATTTTTTTTACATTTTGGTACCCACAACTCATATGAATAGCTTTCTTTAGAAACCACTTGAAATCTAACGCATTATTGAGAAGATAATTATCATCTGTGGCGTTTACAGACCTCAAAGTAAGATTTTTTATCAACAAAAGTGTGAAAAAATACACATCATTGTGATCTACGCACGCTTGTGGTCTCATTGAAGATTTTCCATTACTCGCCGTAAAGTTTCCGGTGTGATACGTTCAACTTCTTGTATTTTTAGTTTTAGTTCCGCCAACGTTTGCGGTTGCTCAACGTATACCTTACTCTTGAGCCAAACCCAAAGAAAAACACATACAAACAAATATGACGATCTAGTTGGCCAAATAATCTCTTGATTTTTGGATATGATATGTTTCGGAAAGAGTTCCCGTAAAGCAGTAATAAACACACGAGTAGTATGACTGGTAGCGCCCTCTTGCTAGAACCCCATATTCTCTGAAAATCGAACCAGTTCTTGTCTCAAAAATATCGTGACCATGTTTGTGTAACGAACTTCAGTAACGGTTGTAACGAAACTGCAGTTATTGGATGAAGACACAATTCAAACTCAAAAAAATTGACAGAAACGTTAAATGTGACCCAAGAAACGATTAGCGACCGATTACGAGCAATGAAAAAAATCCAAAAGATGGAAAAGTAGGTGCGACATCAATTGAATGACAGGCAAATGGAAAATCGAAAAATCGTCTGTAAAATGCTGCTTCAAAGGTATTATCGAAAGTCATTTCTGCATCGAGTAGTGACCGGTGATGAAAAATAGATTTATTTCGAAAACCCTAAACGCAAAAAATCATGGTTATCATCTGGCGAAACAGGGCCAGACACTCCAAAATCAAATCGTTTTGGTCGCAAAATAATGTTCTTTATTTGGTGGGACCAAAGTGACGTGGTGTATTACGAACTATTGAAACCTGGTGAAACAGTGAACACTAATCGCTACCGACCTCAAATTATCAATTTGAACCATGCGTTGATAGGAAAACGTCCAGAATGGGTTCGAAGACACGGTATCGTAATTTTACAGCTCGATAATGCGCCGTCTCATACAGCAAAACCGGTCGAGAAAGCGTTGAAAGCACTTGGATGAGACATAATATCGCACCCACCGTACTCTTCAGACCTTGCCCCGTCCGACTATCACCTTTTCGCATCAATGGGACACGCGTTTGCAGAGCAGTACTTCGCCAATTTCGAAGAAGTTAGAAAATGGCTCGATGAATGGTTTTGTTTAAAGGGCAAACAGTTTTTTTGGGATGGCATTCATAAATTGCGTGAAAGATGGGCAAGATGTGTAGAATAGAATGCCCAATACTTTAAATAAATTGTTTCATATTCTTGAAAATTATGTATTTTTTTACACCTGGTATAAATAGAAAACATAGCGAATAACTTACTTACTGAGTATGTAGAAATAATAAATGCATCAAACTATTAATGGAAATATTTAGGAAACGATAAAATTTATAAAAGAAAATTTAAAAAAATCTTAAAAAATTATAAAAGTTGTATATATATCAAAATTTAGACAGTGTTTGATTTATTCCTTCATAAATACATACGAAATTGAAAGTTCGTTTTGTTTGTGTTGTATTTTAAATGAATGCTTGTTGTTTGATATAAAATTAATAATTCAATATAGCAATAAGAAATCATTCTACAAAATAGTTTAAATAAAATTATCAGGTAAATACATATTAGTGGTTTCTTTTCAATAATAAAAGAATGCAGCATTCGAAATTATATATTTAAAAAACGTTTCGTCTTGCGAATACTAATTTTCCCTCTAGGCAATAATCTATATTCTGAACTGGGAGAAATTGGATTTTTAATAAATCATTACTTTAACAGCAACCTTTTAGTTATTCGATATTTTTTAAAAAAACAAGCTATAACTTATTTTTCAAAAATGTCTAAACGTCCAATATTAAAATACACATTTCATGAACACAATTTATAATGCATTTAGATACATAAGATATGCACATATTAATAGATATGCATTTCAAATACGTTTTCAAATGTGCATTTTAAAAAATTGTAATATAAAACTTCAAGTAATAAATAAGAATACAAATAATCTAACATTTAGATTACTAGCATTTAATTGGTTATTAAACGCGAATTACTAACTGTAATTGGACCCGTCGATTCGGTCAACGTGGACTAGCTACCCGCCTCGTATCATTTAGTAAATTGTCGGGGCGGGTGTGGTTTAGCGACGGAGCGGCAGTCAACGTGGACTGCGGTCGCCAATGATCGACCGCATACGCATCTAATATCCAATCAACGCTTTTACATTAGATTAGTATTGGAGAGAATGCAAAGGAATGTTTTTGCAGGTGTATTTAATTGAAAATACATCGGAGATGTTTTTTTAAGCCTTTTTTAATGCTTGTTTACGCTTTTGAAAAGAGGTCAACGACACATAAACTACATTCGGGAGAATTCAATTAAGTGTTTTTGTAAAGACGTTTTATTAAAAATAACAGAAATGAGTTTTTTTTTCTATTTTCTTTAATTGAATTGTGTTTATGATTGACAGGTGATTTTAAATTTAAATAAAAACGTGTTTCTATTTTTAATTGAAAATGAAATTATTTTAAAACGCAAAATATTTTATTAGCAATAATTTAACATTTTTAATCATATTTGATAGAAATACTACGTAGACAGCGTATACCGTGTGTTCAAATTGATTTCTTGTTTATTAGAAGACGTTAAATAGTCGCGGCAAATCTCATTTCAAATTTAAACTTTTTTAAATTTTAAGATAATTTGAAAAAGGCGTCTCCACATTGTAAAACTTTAGAAGCGGTCACAAAAAGATCAAAATTTGCCGATTTATGTTTTCCTCAATCCTTTGATAACACCTAACGTGACCGCTCTTGAAGTTTTACAATTTTTAAATACCTTTTTAAGGCGAATTTGAAGAAGTTAGAAAATGGCTCGTTGAATGATTTTGCTCAAAGGACAAATAGTTTTTTGATGTAGCATCCCTAAATAACCCGAAAGATAGGCAAGATGTGTAAAATCAAAGAGCCAATACTTTGAATAAATAAATTTTCTCATTTTTTTGAAAATTATATAGTTTTTTTACGATAAAACCGGTATTGACTTTCCTGATAATACCTGGTAATGATTTAAAAACGCTCTTTCTTCAATTCTTATATAAAAATATACGAAGAATCTCTCTACAATTAAATTAATAAAATTTCATAATTAGTAAGACATACATAGGTATTATAATCATTTGTGAATGCATTTACAAGTTTATTTATAAGTATATACACCTTAACTGTGAGCATTAATACATTAGTAAGTAGTTATTTTACTATAAAACACTTCTGATCCTAGTAACTCAAATATCATAAGTTACATAAATGCTTTAACCGTCTTTATATTTCGCGTAGTATTTTCTTTATTGAGTTGTTTTTCAATCTAATTATAATTTGTCTCATAAACATTTCGTGCGTAATGTATAGTATGTCTATATATACTCGTATATATATAAATATATATATATATATATATATATATATATATAAATATATATATGTAGTTCTGATTTGAATAAATACATTTTAAATGCGTTTGCTCGCATTTTCGAAAATCCTAGCAATGATTTTGATGACAAAATTTATCCAATTCGTTTGATTTCATTCTGAGGGAATGGACAACTTGAAAAGCCATGTCAAAATGTGAAGTTTTAAATATGCGAGTGGATTATTTTCAAATCCTGAATGATTTTCCTAAAAAAATAGTCTTGTTACTTTCTAGTTCTGATCTATAGTTTTACCATCAAAGAAGCCCGAATTCAAAACTTTTTGTTTTGATGAAAATTTCAATTTTTCCAAAATTTTTTCAATTCTTTTGCTTTAATCCTGAGAGAATGGGGAACTTGAAAACCTGTACTACTTCTGTTTTACTTCAATTTTCAACTTTTCAAATTTACTTTTTATGGAGTATAGAATCTAACATTCTACTTTATTATTGAATTGTCCTTATGTAGCTTTTTTTTTATGAAAAAACTGGTAATGACTTTGCGGTACATCTAGTATATGTATATATATATATTTTAGAAAGAAGTACGGCAATATATTGCGGTCCTATATGCATGTACTACGTATACAGAACATGTATCTGATGTGAATATAACCATTCAAAGCACGTGCTAAAAATAACACACAAAAAAACGGAGTTACTAAAGTAATATCTATACAAAACATGTGGTGAATATGTAATTACAACATGTGTTCCGAATGCGTTCATTTAAAACTGGGGAATTTTTATTTATCCAGCTTACATATGAGCAATAATAAAGCATTTTTAAGTCGATATAAATTACGACGCTTCGTTATCAAATATTTGCTTCACGCTCTACTAGATTCGCAATTAATAGCAGGTTCACAATGACGGTGATGTGTAATATATTGAATTGGATCGTATTATATTTTGTAGGGCCGTATCGCAAGTACATAATTGAAAATAGCTTGTTGTAATATTGGGGAATAGAAAAGCTTTAATAATATATTTGCTTCGCTTTATAGCAAATATCTACCTTAATTATATGTGTGTATATAAGTCAGAGTATTGTGTAAAATGGGCATAGAAATAATTGAGAAAAATTTTATAAAAATTTTCCGAAAACTAGAGAAAATTTTTGTGTAATTCTATTTTTATTAAAACAATTTAATACAGCTTTGTACTAATAATCACTTTGCAAGAGAATAATGACCTAAAATTTAAAATAATTTTCAAATAAACTATGTAGACATATTGATGTGGAGTACCTCTAAAGTCTGAATGATTTTGCTATAAAAAATAGTGAGTTTGTAGCCTACTAGTTCAGATCTACAATTTCAACTTCTAGGAAGCCCGAATTCAAAACTTTTTGTTTTGATGATAATCTCAATTTTTTCAAAGGGGTATACTCGTAAAAATTTGAATATTTGAAAAGTGATTGCACATGTACAAGTGCACGTCTGCTCACATTTTCGAAGGTCTTGAAAATAATTTCGATGTCAAAATTTATGTAATTCTTTTGGTTCAATCCTGGGTGAATAGCAAGCTTGGACAATCAAGTCAAAAAGACTTAAATATGCAAGTGGATTATCTCTAGAGTCTGAATGATTTTGCTATAAAAATAGTTAGTTTGTATCATACTAGATGATATACAGTTTTGCCTTCTAAGATGCCTGAAATCAAAACTTTTAATTTTGAGGAAAATCTCAATTTTCCAAAAGGGTATACTCGCAAAAATTAGCATTTTTCAAAAGTTATTATATATTAACAATTGTTCGTGTGCTGGCATTTTCGAAGCTCCTAAAAACGAATCTGATGTCTAAATTTATCTAACTTTCTTGGTTTAATCCTCAGAGAATGGAAGACATGAGAAATCATGTCAAAATGTGAACTTCTGAATACGTAAATGGATTATCTCTAAAATTTGAATGGTTTTACTATAAAAAGTAGTGAGTTTGTTTTCTGCTAGTTCAAAACTATTGTTTTACGTACTGCGAAGGCTAAATTCAAAACTTTTTATTTTGACGAAAAATTTGAATTTTTTCAAAGAGGTATACTCGCAAAAACTGGTATTTTTCGAAACTTATTATATATTAACAAATGTTCGTGTGCTAGTATTTTCGAAGGTCCCAGAAACGATTCTGATGTCTAAATTTATCCAATTTTTTTGGTTTAATCCTGAGAAAATGGACAACTTAAAAAGCCATGCCAAATCGGGAAGTTTTGAATATGCAAGTGGATTAATTTCAAATCCTGAATGATTTTGCTATAAAAATAGTCTTGTTACTTTCTAGTTCAGATCTATAGTTTTACCATCAAAGAAGCCCGAATTCAAAACTTTTTGGTCTTGATGAAAATTTCAATTTTTCCAAAATATTTTCAATTCTTTTGCTTTAATCCTGAGAGAATTGAGAACTTGAAAACCTGTACTACTTCTGTTTTATTTCAATTTTCAACTTTACAAATTTACTTTTTATGGAGTATAGAATGTAACACTATACTTTATTATTGAATTGTCCTCTTAATGGAGTAATTTATTGGGCAATAAACGCAATTATTATTATTATTACATTGCCTAAAATGCACTGACATTTTTTTAAATTGAATATAACAATATTTACATTACATTCACAGAAAAATAACGGAAAAAATATTTCATCGTGAGACCGAAACAGAATAAACCCGCTTTACGTATTAACATATATAATTAATTAATAACAACTTCAAATTGGGGAACTCTATTAAATCTTTCCCAATACGAATTGCAACACAAATATACAAAAGACACGATAAGACGTATTGTACCATATTATGGATGACAATATTTCATTGTGCCACTGGAACTGATAAGGATCTCATCGATTTACACTGGTAAAATGACAAATGCAACAGGAAACGAAAATAAGAATTCTCCGTTCAATGCGACCGCATGATGAATTACTTTCTTTCGTCTATTAGACTTCTGAGCCTCCGCGCGTCTGACTTCTATCTGTGGAAGCAATCTTTCCGGTTCCTTTCAGAGATCCTACGACCGCCTTTTAAAAATACAATTGCACCTCCGTTCGTGGTATTATTTCCATTTGCTGCTATTAAAATCGATGATATTATTGAGATACGTTTCGAGAGGGTTTACATTTGAGAAACTGGAAATTTTTGGATGAGATTACTTATGGCTGAAATACATAATTCGATAAATTAAAATTTAACTATTGAATCGAGGGAAAATATCTAATATAAACGGGAAAGATCACCCTCAACTTATTTAAAGAGACAGAAGGAAAACTTATTCTTTTCTAAGATGTCATAATTTACTCTTTTGGGAGCTGGCTTAATAAAACATTTAAATATCTTAACGACGTTCCGGGGGTAATCTGTATTATCCTTTACAATTATATACTTCCAATTGTGAACAAGGATACAATATATATATATATATATATATATATATATATATAAGGTTTTCCAATAGGGATGATATGATTTTGAAGTGATATTTCGGCCATTTATAATATGTCATGATCTGTCATTTGTTTTTCATTGTATTCAGTAGTGTTTACAATTTCATCATTGAGAGATATACGCAAGAACAACGTTTACAAATTATTCAGTTTTATTATCAAAATAATCGTTCTCCAATTGCAACTTTTCGTGCGCTTTTGCCATTTTATGGTCGTAATAATCGTCCAAGTGTGCTCGCTGTTCGTCGAATTGTTAAAAATTTTGAGGTTACATTTTCTTTACATAATTTTCAAGTGCCAATAAGACAAAGAACCGCTCGAAGTAATGCAAATATTGCTGCCGTTCAGGCAAGTGTTACTAAAGACCGTAATTTGTCGATTCCAAGACGTTCTCAACAATTGCGACTGTCTCAAACCACAACCTGGCATATTTTGAGAAAGGATTTGGGCTTGCATCCCTATAAAATTGTTCTCACTCAAGAACTGAAGCCATTGGACCACCGTAAAGGTCGTGAATTTGCTGATTTTGCCTTGGAACAACTTGAAAACGATAACGATTTTTTTAAGAAAATCATCTTCTCTGATGAGGCTCACTTTCATCTGAATGGTGTGGTAGATATACAAAACTGTCGATTCTGGTGCGAAGAAAATCCACAAATTATTTATGAAAAACCATTACATTCACCTAAATTGACAGTTTGGTGTGGTTTTTAGTATGGTGGAATCATCGGTCCGTACTTCTTTCAAAATGAAGCTGGTAACACCGTTACTGTCAATGGAGAACGGTATAGATTGATGATAACCAACTTTTTATGGCCAGCATTGGAAGAAGTTGATCTTGACAACATTTGGTTCCAACAAGACGGGGCTACGTGCCACACAGCAAATGCAACAATAGAATTCGATTATTTCAAGAAATTGTGATATTGAATGGCCTCCAAGAAGTTGTGATTTAACACCAATATACTATTTCTTGTGGGGTTATTTGAAGTCATTGGTCTATCGAAATAAACCAGACTCTCTTCAAGCTTTACAAGTCAATATTGAACGAGCCATTCATGACATACGACTAGATTTAGTGGAAAAATTGTTCGAAAATTGGGTTCATCGAATTCGTTCCTGCAGAAGAAGTCGTGGAGGCCATTTGAATGACGTTTTATTTAGAACTTAATTGTATCGATTGTACTTCACATTAGATAAAAAAACTTTTGAATTTTCTTAACAATAAGTGTGTTTTTTTTTTTAAAGAAATCATATCACTCTTATTGGAAAACCTTGTACAAGCTAGAATATGCAGCTACGGTATGGTACTCTATTTATGATATTCAAAATGATGCCTTGGAACGAATACTGAAGAAGTTTTTAAAATATTTATCGTACATAGAAAATGGCATTTATCCGGGGCATGATGTTGATTACAGACAACTTTTAAATCAACATGGCTTTGAGTCCTTGGCAGAACGGAGTCAGAATGTCAATGCAGTTTTTATGGATGGCTTGATCTTTGGGAGAATTAATGCACCAAAGTTATTAGCCGGCGAAAAGTTCGCAGTTCTGAGATTAGAATCAAAATTCCATGATCTACTGTACATGGAAACCAACTAAGAACCAACATACTTCTTAATTAAATTTTCGTAATGCTTCGCCAAGGCCTAGTGCATAATATTCTGTATTTTAGTCCGCGTGAATCGAGTTTTCCGGCATATTTGAATCACTCTGACTTATTCTGAGACAGAGTTTATCAATACACCACGTACTAATTCGCCAAAATCGATATTTTCTTTTCTTTTTCGTTTTCCATATCATAATTGACAAATACATAATTAAGAAGTTCCCAACTACATATATGCTTCATTAATTTGAATTTGCAGGTAACGTAAATGGAGTGAATGTTATAGGACTGGCGCTTCAGGGGCCCTCCGTACCAAGCATAGCGGTATTACATCATAATGGTCCGTACAGTGTACAACAAAGTGCAGGTATAGAACATGTTACGCCGTCATAACAGTATCAAATTATCTTTGCCGTGTTGAGGTTGTAAAATGTATTTATAATTAACGCCTCGTTTGGAAAATTTATACGATCTCGTTAGAAATGCAAAGAAATATAATTAAAAGTTATCCATAATAGAAACAGCAAATTTGTTTTATTTTTTTTGGTTTGAAAAACCGTATTTAATAGTAAGAACTTTTAAAAATGCATAAAAAAATAATTTTTTTCTCAGATGGGAATCAACCACAAATTACAAACGAAATGGCTGTTGTACCACTCCAACCAAGACCAGCTACAACAGGAAACATGGACGTTCTCCCCCTCCAACCACGTTTACTTCCAAACTACGATAGAATAGCTCGCGAATCGAAATCAGAACCAAAAGACATGACCGTCAAAGGTTTACTACAAGATTTCAACCCACCTAAAGTCGACGTGGAATTAGGCGTGGCGAGTGTCCCCGCGATGGCAATAGGAAGCTCTACAGAAGTACTCGTCAGCATCATTGAAAACCAAGCTGGTCTGAGACGGAATTCCTTCCTATCGATATCGTCCGCATCAAACATCCAAGAAGACCGAAGAAGCGAGAAGATCGAGGAAGAACCGATACGAGCCGAGAAGATTCTGAAGTCACCGGAGGACGACGAAGGTTTCGTGAAAAGTCCCAGTACTGAAATGACGAATACGTCGGATCCTTCTTCGACAGCTGTCTGTTTAATTAATAGAGATGACGACAGTCGCTCCACATTGAACTGTGACAGTTTTATGTGCAACATTGATGATTGTGATAAAATGTGTTAGTAGGACGCGTTAAGTTTTGATGTAAGATTTTACTGATATATCGAAGAGAAGGAACAGGAGAAAAAACGAATATTTTTACTGTAGCGTAAGAAAAATAATTGTTGCTTTTTAGGAGAGTTTAATAATTAAGATTTGGTGAATTTAATATTCGATTTTAAAAATATAATTTTTAAAGCATTTACCTGTCAAATTTTTGGCTACATTTTTTGTTCGTGCTGAAGGTTTTTTTGAGATTATTCAATTGTGTACTATAACGGTACTAGCAATATAAAGGGACTTTGAAAAAGAGTCTTAGTGCTTTTAAGGGTGTAGTCTTTAAGAGCATTTTATAGTCTTTAAGGGCACCTTCTATAAGAGCAGACCAGAAAAATCTAACTATATAATAGGCCAAAGTTTTGCATCTTATAAAAAAGTCCAAATGTGACAAAATGTAACCCAAACCGATTATGGTAAGTACATATACTTTTTCATAACATTGGAATTCTCTGAAAAGAAGTCTAAATTCTTATCCATTGTAGATAAGATTGTTTGTCCTACCTACCAAGTTTGATCTCGTAAGTTTGATTCCTTAAAGCTAAAAATGAAAATTTTTGGCAAAATAATATATGAATTGTATCGAATTCACGATTGGAGTTAGTACATTTAACACCTAATTGACCACCACCGTTTAAGTTTTAGCTATGTTTTGGAAGCTTTAGTTTTACATCTATGTAGAGGTTTGTTACGAATTCTTGTTGAACAAAATAAATAAAAGGGATCAAAGTATCTAAGTGGAAAATGAAAAATGTAAAAAAATCCCTTGCCGCACTAATATTTGTTATCTAGATTTATATTTTGACAACTAAGTCGTCATCTTCATTTGAAAGTAAATAGTGTTGGACATGGAGTCGCAGTAGAATTGCACAGAAGTACTTTCTTAAGTTCCCAACTATATGCAAATAAACAGTATTTGCATAAAGACATCGAGTGTTTCACCCTTTCTTCTTAGCTTTATTGTTTCCGTCTTTTGAACAAATTTTTGAGCCCGTTCTATATGAAATCGTCCCTTTGAAATATATCTTTCTCAAATAGGTAAAAACCCTAATATTTGTAATGTAATCTAAGAAACCTAGTACTGGTATCTTAAATTACCTTTCGACAATTAAATTGTCGTCTTCAGTAGAAATTAAACAGTGTTAGTCGCAGCTGAACTACATAAAAAAAAACATCAAATTACTTCATATCCACACAAATACAAAGTCTTTATATATCTTTACTGTTGCTGTTACTCATGTTAATGTTGTGTTTATTTTTTTACTGAAGATGACAATTTAGTTGTCGAAATAAGCATCTAATATATAATAATGTACTAAAGGTATTTTATTTTTTTTGGAAAGGATACGTTTAAAATTTGTATATAGAAATGAGTTCTTCTTCTAAATACAGGTATATAGCAATTTTCCAAGCATATCGAAACGAAGATGTTTGTATTGATAAATTGAAAAATTGGGGTGTAGCTTGACAAATACATTAGCAGAGTTTTAAACTAAACAAAGTGAAAACATGGTCTCCAACTTTTCAATATTCCGACGATAATATTTAGTTTCCATAATATAAAAATATTATAAAATTTTTCCAGCCTAGAATATTTATGATAAGCAGTTTGTCAATTTAAATTAACAGAAACTTAAAATTAGCGAGAATTACGAATTATTTTTTATATACCTTGAATTTTAAATAACGTCTAAAAATTTTAAAATTATGTTTTATAGTAATCATTACTAATAAATATTTCCAAGAACAAGAAATACGAAATAAGCACAAAATTTGTGAAATACTCATCACTATTTACCGCCAACAATATATGTTATGTATACAGTGTGTATCAGCCAAATGGAATAAATTCGATAATAATTAAATGGAAGGGTGTTCCAAAAAATGCTCGGACATGTCGATTGGGATTTTTAGTTGCGTATTTTTTTAAATAAAAAGTTTATATACGGGGTGTGTCATGTAAAAGTGGTCAATACCAACTTTCGTATTTTAAATACAACACCCTGTCAAATATTAAATTTTTGGATTCTTTAGAAAATTCCAGACATATTTCATGTACAATGCCCTATACCCTCTTAACTATTATACTCTCAGAAACTATTCACTAAACTTTTTCATCGTTTTGATGTACTATGTTGTTAGGTTTACGTTTGTAAGTGTGAATATGTGCATACATATGTACAAATTTCTGTATTGGATGTTATTTGTCATATTTTATTATATTTAATTTATGGAATATAAAGCAAATAGTTCACTTTTTTTTGTTAATAAATTAATTTTAAGTTTGATAGATTGTTTTGGCGCCAAAGAAGTTAATAAACAAATAGACTCGTGAATAAATTTTAAGAAATAATTATTTAATATATTGTAAAATTTCTTGTGAATCAATCAACGAAATTTATTGTCACTTTAAAAATCCATACAGTCGTAATTATATATAAATATATAAATTAGTTTCACGATGGGAAATTTAATGAAAATTATATTATTTTCTGCTACTCCATCGTTAATTAAATACACAGAAATTAATTAAAAATTTCTGCGCTGGAGAAGGACTCGAATCTCTATCTGCCATTTTCTAGACGCCTGCTTTACCAATTAAGCCACCAGGCAGTGTAACTTCGAGTCCTTTAACACGCCATAAATCGTATTATGGAACAGATCTAATATTTATTTGAAAACCCAAATTGTGAACACCTATTTAGCTTGCTTTTCCTATTTTAGAGCATTAGCTCAAATACACTGTGTCAGAATACATTTCAATTTATTTATATTTAAGATATTTTTATTTTATAAAATAATATTGTACTATAATACTTAAAAGTTTAAAAAATTATTAATTATATTTTTCTTTCATATAACTCTTTAATTGATACAAAATATTTAAATAATTAACAATAATTATTAATCTTTCAAAAAAAAAAAAAATGAAATCAATATAAGTACGTATCTATTTAATATTTGTTTTATAATTTATTTATAACTTCACCAAAATTAATCGCGCCATCTATCGTTTAGCAGACAAATATTTATTATATTTATATCAATTTAATGTGTCAGAGCTGGGCATCTGCTAGATTGGTTGTGTATCATAATAATTGCTACAAAGCTTGACTATGTTTTGATGTTTTGATTTTTTCTTAAAGGTACAGTTTTTTTGTTTTACAGAAATCCAACATTCTTCGTTTACATTGAAGTAAACCATCGTTAGAATTACGTCGTGCGATATTTTAAAAATGGACCATTAAGATGAGAAAGTCTTCCTCAGACGTAAACACAATTTCAAAATCATTAATAAAATCCGAAAATTCTGGCGTTTTTGAAACATAATCTGAAATGTGATATCAAATGAAATTTATTCAAATTTGAAATATTTATGTTAGGAATTATGAAAGTATTTTTTTTGTGAATGTGAAAGTTAATACAGGAATAAAAAGTGAATAGAAGCAGCTGTAGTAAAAGTTCACGGAATAGACACGTGGGACTTAGCAAAAGAGGTTAGAAAGCAATTGATTTGAAAATTTCAAAGAAATTTCATTTAACATCAACTTCACTCATTAATAGACCGCCGTTATGTTATTCCTAAATTGGATTAATAAATTTAATATAACAAAAGGTGATTAATTTGATATCCAAACTAATTTAATAATATAAATTAATTTTACGAGGATAGTTTGACAAATAGTGAGAAGTAGTGAGAATGACACATAGGTGGCGCTCTAATTGGTAAAACAAATGCACTGTAATTTAGGTTGGCTATTTATGTGTTTACATTCCGATATTTAGATAAATCGGTTGATTAGTTTATTTTTGACAGCTGATTGAAAAAGGAGCAACACGTCGTTTTGTTAAAATGGAAAAAGCAGAGTATCGTGCGGTGATTAAATACTTCGTAATTAAGGGTATGAAAGCTACCGAAATAAAAGATGAGTTACGGGAAACATTAGGTGAATCTGCTCCATCATCCGCCACAATAAGTAGATGGGTAAATGAATTTAAACGTGGTAGAACAAGCTGTGTTGATGAAGCGCGCTCTGGAGCACCCAAAATCGTGACTTCTAAGGAAATGATTATAAAAGTCCATAATATTATTACGCAAGATCGACGACTCAAAGTGAGAGAGATAGCAGACATGGTAAACATATCAAAAGGGCGCGTACACCACATTTTAACGAAAGAATTGTGTCTTTCCAAGCTTTCGGCAAGATGGGTGCCGCGATTGCTTACGACTGATCAAAAGTTCACTCATTTGCGCATTTCCAATGAGTGTTTGGACTTTTATAAGCGGAATCCGGATGATTTTTGTATTATTCGCCGGATCTAGTTCCTTCCGACTTCCACCTTTTTCCAAAATTGAAAACGGCACTAGGTGGAAAGAAATTTTCGTCTAACGACGAGCTTATCATCTTCGTAAATGAGTATCTTGCAAGCCTTCCGGAATCGCATTTTAGAGATGGCATAAGGGCATTGGAGCACCGTTGGAATAAATGTATTGCTCTTTTAGGAGAATATATTGAAAAATAAAAATTATTTTCTATTTAAAAAATTCGTTTTTCTTTTCCATTCTCACTACTTGTCAAACTACCCTCGTATGACAAATAATTTCCTCAAAAATTTTCGTAAGAGGCCAATATTTGCTTGTCTACCTTTTTAAAGACTTTATTTATAAATACACTGAAATAATAAATTCAGCTTCCAGAGAACGAACAACTAATTCATCTAAATAAATAAAATATTGACTTTATTAATAATTATGGTAGTTCGAAGTGCCAAAGAATTTACACCGCATATCAATAAGAAAGGAACACGCTAATTGAATATTTCGTCTCTATTTAATGAAATATTCAATGTAGAACACTGTTTTCTTACTACATAATATTTTAAATAATAATTTTTCATTTATTAAATGCAATCCTAAATATATTTATTGTATAATAATAGGTTATAATGTAATCAATATATATTTGATGAGCAAACAAAAATACTTGCACTTCTATAATATGCAAATTATTATTATATCAAAGCATATACATACATATGATATGGTTGTCAAATTCAGTCATCGATTCAGTAAAAGCGACATATTATCAAACATGTAATTACACGCGTAAAATATTCATGGGAAGGTAAACTTTTAGCGCGTAAAACCAAAGGAAAAAAGATTATATTTTAATAATTTCCATGCTAATTTGTATCATTTATTTAAATATTAAATAAATACGTTTTTAATTATTTTTTTATTTCGATTTTGAATTTTTACTTAAATTAGTTTCGTCCAAAAATTATTGGGAAAAATCAATTTATGTAATAAAATTAAAAAAAAATAAATAATAATATTTCTTGACTTTTTACAGATTACGCTGCTAGCTTCTTAAGAAACTCATTAAAGATTAATATTCTTGTGTTTTGTCGGTTGTTATGCAAGGCGTGTTTTTTAAGTAAGTACTGTTTTCTATTAGGTGCGCAACTAAGTTCTCGCTGTTTTTTTGATGAAAATGCAACTTTATTGTGAAAAAATGTTTACAAATGAATCATTCAAAATATTGCCCATCGCTAGCGACAACTTTTTCCCATCTTTGTGGTAGACCTCGAATACTGTCACGGTAGAAGTGTTCGTCTTTTGAGCCTATCCACGAATCAAGCCATTTTCAGATGTCTTCACATGAGCGGAACTGCTGATTAGCCAGACCATGTGCCATCGAACGGAACAAGTAATAATCGGAGGGCGCAATATCTGGGAAATATGGCGGGTGGGGTAGGACCTCTCATTTGAGCGTTTCTAAGTAGGTTTCAACGGGTTTGGCAACGTGAGGCCGAGCGTTGTCATGCTGTAGAATCACTTTTTCGTGCCTCTGCTCGTATTGTGGCCGCTTTTGGCGCAGTGTTCGGCTCAGTCGCATCAATTGAGTACAATACCATTCTCCAGTGATGGTTTCGTTCGGTTTCAATAGCTCATAATAAATAACATCGCCCTGGTCCCACCAAATACAGAGCAAAACCTTCGCAGCGTGAATATTCGGCCGAACCGACGACGTAGAAGCATGACCGGGCGGTCCCCATGATTTTGTTCTCTTTGGGTTGCTGTAATGAATCCATTTTTCATCACCCGTAACGATGCGATAAAGAAAACCCTTCCTTTTTTGCTGCTGGAGTAGTTGTTCACAGGCGAAAAAACGACGCTCAACGTCTCTTGGCTTCAAATCATAAAGAGCCCAAGTTCCTTGTTTTTGAATCATTCCCAACGCATGCAATCGCTGGGAAATCGCGGGTAACTCCTAATGCTGAAGCAAGCTCTTTTTGCGTTTGGCACGGATCCTCATCGAGCAATGCCTCCAATTCAGCGTCTTCGAAGGTTTTTGGTCTTCCTTCACGCGAACCGTCGTCAACATCGAAATCACCGTCTTTGAAGCAACGGAACCAATCACGGCACGTTGTTTCACTTAGAGCAGCATCTCCGTAAACTTTTTTGCGTTGTCGATGCGCTTCAGCCGCCGTTTTCTTCGAATAAAGGAAGAAAAGCAATACTTCCTGCAAATGACGATTATCTGTAACAAAATCAGACATTTTCACACAACCAAAAGTATATGACGCAAAAACGAAATCACTAATGTGTCAAAGCGGTTTGTTTACTACCATCTAAGCTTGGTTCATGATGTTTTGGTTATATCACAATCGACCAGCACTTACTACTGGAGCCATCTCTTGAAAAACAGCGAGAACTTAGTTGCGCACCTAATATCTATTAAAGTTGCTGTCTTTTTTCGCTATTTACTATAATTTTTTTATTGCCACTTTGGTAGTAGTGTTTCTTTCTAACCAATATCTTAGATACAAATAAATATATATATTGTATGTCGTTGCTTTTGTTCTTCCCTGTTTTTATTAGTACTAACTTTCTTCTTATTGTTTGTTACATTTTCAAATTTGGCTTTTAGAATAAAATTTCTCACGATTTGGCTTTGGTAACAATTTATACTCGAAGCTATAAGCTTGGGTAGTAGTAATAGTAGTAACAGTAGTCGTGTTTTTTTTTTCGTGAATTATTTCCCAATTTTATTGCAATTTGTTATGTATTTTTTTTAATAGGGCTTACTAGTGGACTATTTTAAAGTTTGGAAATTTTCCGGATAAATTACTTTTCCATAATACTATCTTTTTCTAGGCTTCCGGGCTGAAGAAGATAGTATAGACCACGACCGCGGAAGTCCACGTACCAAATCACTTTCTCTTAAATTTAAAATCAAATTTCTAAAAATATTTTAAACAAGTCGCTTTTACGTGGAAAAGAATTGTGTAATATCGTATACAGACATAATAAAAAACAGTGAATACTATTCCCATCTTACGGGTCAACCAGAAAATTGGTCGACCGAAAGATGTATCCACTTAATCTTCTTAAATGCCCCTTTCTTATAAGATTAAGTGCACATATTTTTCGGCTTATTCGCTGTTTATTGTTAACAATGTCATTTTGATTGAATATCGATCAGGTTACTACGTTGATCGACAAAACCAGATCGACTGATGAGTGTTGGAAATACACGAAACGCGTCTCGATCAGTAGCTGATCGTATAACGAACTTCAACGAAATAATACCAGAACTACTGATTAATTTGTGAATAAGCACTTAAAATAAACTACTAATTAACAATACTTAAATATTATTGACTAATGTAGTAGGTTAACAGATTGGAAATTAGAAAATATATTTAAAAGAATTTATATGTAGTTTTAACCCATTTCCACTGCTCATTTGTAATATTTTAGTATATTTTTATATATGGTTAAATATATGGTAGATCAAATTAAATGAATTTTATTTCATTATATACCCTTTGATATATTCCCAGTTACTTAATGTCGTTGTGTTTCCTGAGTGTTGGCCTACACACGTATGGTACATGTTTAATATTTAAAGAATCTCTGTGTTGTTGGGCTTCTAATGACGATGATTGGTATGTTACCGAAACGTCGGAAATACAGAAGTGGTCAAAGGAGTAAACTGACGCCCGAGGAAGCACTCGAAAAACTCCTACATCGATATACAAAGTGTAATATTAAAATGTACCTACACCATTGTGAAAAAATACAGTGTTCATGAATTTTTTGCCATAATCGAAGGACATACGATTCTAATATAACTTACTTTTATTCTTTTGTTTAAAGTGTTTTTTTTTTATTAAAAAAATTGGAATCGCAAATTGATTACATAAATTTTAAATAGACCATTTTTATTAGTTTTAATATGGAAAAAATTATTTAATGAAGTCCCTCCCGACTTACCTCTACGTACCTTCTTAATACGCTCCTCATCGTTTTCCTTTCTTCCTTTAGACTTCTAAACTCGTACCAAAGTTATTATATTATTGCAATTCATGTCTTGTAAATCCCACAAAAGTAATACTCCATCTTTATTAAGTCTAATAACTGATGTAACCAATATATGTATTGGTTTAAAAGTTATAATACATTTACATATCCCCTAAAAGTAATACTCCATGTTCGTTAAGTCCGATAAGCGATCTAAGCAATATACACTACAGGCCATAAGTGAGGGATCACTTATCATAAATAACAAAACACTTGTATTTTAGACACATCCCTTAGACTTTTATCTGTTTTGGTGTGAATAATTGAAATAACAGTTGTAAATGTAATTCTGAGAAGGATTATTCGGATTATTATTATAAATTAGATAAATATATTTGTTTCTGAAAAATAAACTTCTTTTAATAGTTTCATGGCGTCTATTTAATAGAAATATTTTATATACCCCAATAAATTTAATAGGAATTACAACGCAATATTATTATAATGGCATTAGGAATTCATAGTGAACTATTTAGCAATTTAAAAATTAGTTTTCGTGCAGCGTTTGTCCGAGTAAGTTGCAATACGAGTATTTGAGAACAGACGTAAAAGTAACTTATAAAAATGCCGAAAAGAAAGGAACTTACCGCAGAAACTCGTAGTTCTATAATAACGCTACATGGTGAAAAATTTTCACTGCGGCAAATAGCCCAAAAGTTAAATTTATCACGCGGTGCAAGGAACAGTGAAACGATATTCACGAAGTGGATCATTACAACCAATAAAACGTTGCGGAAGGCCAAGGGTAACTACCAGAAAAGAGGATTTGCGCCTAAAAATACTATCAAAACGAAATAAGCGCCTCGCAGCTCCTCAGCTTCGAGCAGAGCTGAATGAAGGCCGTCGAAAGCCGGTGTCACTGACTACTGTAAAACGACGTTTGACAAAGGTGGGACTACATGGGCGTATTGCAGCTCGAAAGCCATTATTGAATCCACGAAATCGTAAAAAACGGTTACAATGGGCCCAGGACCATCAACACTGGGACATGGAAATGTGGAAGCAGGTGTTATGGACAGATGAGTCAAAGCTACAAGTGTTTGGTAGTAATCGACGAGTTTTCGTTCGAAGACAAGTGAGTGAAAGGATGTTACCCGAATGTGTAGTGCCAACTGTTAAAGACGGGGGAGGTTCTGTGCTTGTTTGGGGATCCTTTTCCTTTGATGGTGTCGGAGATTTGTACCGCATTGAAGGCATTTTAAAAAAAGAGGGGTACCTGAAGATTTTGGAGGAACATGCAATTCCGTCTGGATTAAGGTCAATTGGTGAAGGTTTTCACCTACAACCAGGTAATGATCCCAAACACACTTCTTAACTTTGTAAAAACTATGTGAATCAAAAAGAGGAGGAAGGGGTGCTGATAAATATGATTTGGCCACCACAATCACCCGATCTCAACCCTATCGAACTACTGTGGGATGAATTAGAGAGAAACGTGAGCGCAAGCTGTCCACAATCGCAGAAACAGCTTTCGGAGCAACTTACAAGGGTGTGGAATAATTTACCAATGGATACGCTCCAGAAACTTGTATCGCGGTTGCCTAATATTTGTAAAAAAATACATCTGTGCCAAATGTCACATCAAAATAATCATTAGTGTTTAGTATACGCTTGTCTTTCTGAAGAACAAAAAGTGCATTCGGCGATTTTTACAATGACTGAAATTATTCAACAAAGAAGTTCCATTAAATTTTGTGTACGGAATCAAATTTCTGGTGCCGAAACGTTCAGAATGTTGCAAAAGGCCTTCGGTGATAATTGTTTGTCGCGAGCAAGTGTTTTTGATTCAAAGAAGGTCGAGAACGCGTTGATGACGAACCACGTCCAGGACGGCCATCAACATCAACTGATGATCAACACGTCAATAGAATCAAGGAATTGGTACTTAAGAATCGACGATTAACAGTCAGAGACCTTACTGCCATCGTTGGAATATCGGAAGGATCAGTGAAAACCATTTTGAAAGATCATTTGGGCCTAAGAAAAGTGAAAGCACGATTTGTTCCAAAATCACTCAATTTTTTCGAAAAACAGCGTCGCGTTGACGTCTGTGACACAATACTTTCCGACTATCAAGACAAAATGAAAGGCATCATAACTGGAGATGAGACTTGGATCTACGCTTATGACCCGGAAACAGACGATCAATCGGCCGAATATCGTATCAAAGGTGAGCCGAAGCCCGACAAACCACGTCAAAGCAAGTCAAAAATCAAGGTTATGTTGACAGTTTTCTTCGACTATTGAGGTGTGGTGCACTCCGAATTCCTTCCGACCGGGCAAACTGTCAACAAAGAATACTATTTGAGTGTTATGCGTCGTTTGCGCAATGCTATTCGTAAAAAGAGGCCAGAATTATGGGCCGACAACTCTTGATTTTTGCACCACGATAATGCACCGTCGCATACTGCATTAATTCTTCGTGAGTTTTTCGCCAAATTTTCAACCAATATCGTGCCGCAACCACCGTATTCGCCTGATTTAGCTCCGTGTGACTTCTGGCTATTCAGTAAACTCAAACGACTGCTCCGGGGAAACTGTTATGAGTCAATTGAAGACATTAAACGTGAATCGCTACGTGCATTGAAGGCTATTCCTGAAATTGACTTTAACAACTGTTTCGAGAATTGGAAGAAACGTTGGCACAAGTGTATTGGGGCCAGGGGGGATTTCTTTGAGGGGGACGAAATAGATTTGGAAGAAAAATTAAGAATTTAAAAATTATGAACAAAGTCTTACTATTTTTTGTCCACAGTAGTATAGTCCTAGCAGTTGTCAGCGTTCACGCTACCATAATTTTCTACATTCATTATATGACAGAAAAATATACAAAAATATACTGATTAAACAGTGAAAAATGCTCTCCAATTTACGTCCAGAATTAGACTTTCTTCCTCTAATTACAATATTACAAAATTTCCTGTCATGTATACATATATATTTATAACGTCAAGGTTTTTATACGACGAAAACTTTTTCCCCGACGTACCTTCGGCGCAACATTAATAATAATTACGTTATTAGGAATTAGGCCGACCACGATAGCCCTGAAAACTTCGAATGGACAAAATGTAAACGCAGAAGTAATTGCAAGATTGATGGGGCGACTAAAATGCGTCTTTCGATTTATAATCTGGGATCATTTACAGTACTCCATTATAGGTATTAGAATAAACTTTCCAAAGTTAATGATTTGTATGAACTGGCGAGTTTCATTTGTTAATTTTCGAAAATTATATATCAGGGTAGGCTTCTATTTTTGTAACAAAAAAAAAATAACGGTGAATTCAATGTGTACGTGTCAAAATTATATTTTATTGATGCGAAAAGAATAAGGTTCATTGTGTACTTTGATGTATGCTCATCGATTTTTAATAGTAAAATGTGATTCGGATGTGGATTGAAAAGGCACACTATAATAATAACAATTCGTACGTTTTCACGATCAACAGCTTAACGCCAATACAAAGGATATTATAGGCTATGAATAAAGTAAAGAGGTATTTAGATATCATGCATGAACGGCGAGATTAGGTGGTACGGATGGCTTCGGAACAGACGTACATACGAGGGAGCGTTTTTATATTCGCATATTCGAATATAAAAACGCTCCCTCGTACGAAGAAGATGAACACTTATATACTGCTAGTTTTAAAAGATAGAAATATTTCAAAAATCTTCTTCGAATATAGTAATAAATCCCTAAGCTATAAAGAAATTGATGTCACAGGTATTTCGTATAGAAAACAAAAGCAGATAATCACAACTAAACAAAGGAAAAACATTAATCTAACTTCGTTTACGCTTCGATTGAGCATCGAAGGCTCTTTCATTCGGAAAAGATGCTAAACACAGACGAATCACCGCTTTCGGATGAATAATATATGACCGAGAAACAAATATTTCCAGTAACTGGACGACTTATGTTTCTTGTTTGGTGATTCGTCCTTTTACTCCACCGGTCGGAGTCTTTTCACAAAACACATTCGAAGACGCAATCCAAACATATCTCTGACAATCTCAAGTACATCAATATAAATAGAGGAGAAATCCTTGGAAGTGATTTTCTATTCATGAAAGGCCCATCTGACGTTGAATCGAAACGCCACCCGACCCTCCGACGAATAAATTTTCTAGATGACATGTAGTGAATTGGTATCGATATGGAATGCATGATTATTTCCGAATGTCACATTTAAATAGCAGATTAAATGGTATTTTGGAAACCAGTTATCGTATTTTATGTTCGTTAATAATTCCAAAAAAATATGCGTGTGAATTTGTAATAAAATTAGATTCTTCTTGAATTTTACCTCAATATAGTTGGAGAATAATAATAATAAAATTTTAAAATATATAAAAAACACCAACGATTCGCCAATAGAAGAATTAAACACTCTAATACCAAAATTAACAGTATTTTCTAAAATACTGTAAAGATAAAGGATTTTCCAATAAGGACTTGACAACTTTTTTTCAAAATAAAATGCAGACCATTTGAGATATTTCAAAAACTTTATTGTCGGGTTGAAGTGCAATCAAAACATTTATGAATGGAACTCGACTTCGTTCATATGGCCACCGCGGGCACGTTTGCAGCGGCCGATTCGTTGGACCCAATTTTCTAGAGGCGTTAAATCGCACGAACGAGGCGGCCAATCGACTGGTCCATTTCTTGAAATAACACGCTCATCAAACTTATTCTTCAATAAATCGATTGTAACGTGTGCTGTGTAGCTTGTGGCGCCGTCCTGCTGAAACCACATGCTGTCCAACTTCATATCTTCCAATTCGGGCCAAAAATAATCGGTAATCATGGCGCGATAACGATTACCATTCACAGTAACGTGACGATCATTATCGTCGACGAAAAAATATGGCCATATAACGCCGCCGGCATGCAAACCGCACCAAACAGTTATTTTTGTGGATGAAGTGGTGTTTCATGAAGCACATGTGGATTTTCACCCGACCAATAACGCATATTTTGCTTATTGATGAACCCATTGAGACAAAAATGAGCTACGTCACTGAAAATGATTTTGCATGGAAATTGATCATCTTGGCGCATCTTTTCCAGAGCCCAAGCGGAGAACGTACGTCACTTCAAATGGTCCATCGGCTTCAATTCTTGAGTCATCTTGATCTTGTATGGGTGTAAACCAAGATCCTTACGCAAAATTCGCCATAAAGTGGTCTGGGCGATGCCCAACTCTTGAGAACGCCATGGAATTGACTGATTTGGATCATTCGCTACGGACGTTTCAACGGCAGCGATATTTTCGACACTTCGACCAACCCCTTGTCTCACTGGCACGGCAACATAACACAACGAATATGTAGACTCAAATTTTTGCATTAAACTTGTTACTGCCTGTCTGCTAGGGCGAGAATTACGACCGAAAATCGTGGTTAACGCTCTTAAAGTAGCGGTCACCGACTCCGAATTTCTGTAGTAAATTTTTATAATTTGCAGACGTTGTTCGTTCGTGTACTTTACCATGATGAAAATGTTAAGTTTACTGAATAAATTGACAGTGACAGTTCGATGATTAGTGAAAGGGTGCCTTCAGAAATTGAATTAAAATTTGTCAAGTCCCTATTGGAAAAGCCTTTATAACTCAAATGAACGAAAAAATTGATAATTCGGTGTTCTCACAACATAGTACTTATCAAATTAGGACGTTTCGGGAAAACTCGTAGTCGCACTCTGTAAAATATAACAATAAGATAAAGTAGAAAATAAATACCAAATCATTTTACAACGAAAAGATTACATAACTACCATTGAAGAACTTGAAGCACTTATAACTGGAAAGCACTAGGTGTTTGATCACATAAACAATTTCTTATACCAACACTTTACATAGTTATATATGCAACTAAATAAAATCATAGTACCTACTGAAAATGCAAAAATATTTAACCCAAGGTGACGCATTTATAAAACCAAAAAATCAAGATACGAAAATCTAATAAACTACAGAACGATCACATGCTCACCCACACTATATATAGTCTGTCGCAGAGAAAACTGAACTTTTTTAAAATAGTAATTCTTAGTGGCGCCATCTATTAAAAAAATGTCCGTCGGTCAGGTAGATCTTTCACCACTGTTATGGCAAAATATCATAACATTTGCATCATTAGAAGCAGAGAAATTGCGCATAAAGTGTGGATTTGGCATTGACATAAATGACGACGAACATCTTGGTTCAAAAAAATCTGTGGTTACGGAAAGTAACATCGAACTTGTGCGTGAATTTATCAGAAATGAGCCGAAATCCTTATTGCGATACGTGAGAATGGAATTAAATATTTCCAAAGATTCAATTCATCGCATTTTGACTCAGCATTTTGGACTGAAAAAGATTTGTGCAAGGTTTGTACCACAAAAGCTAACTGAACATTGTACAAACTTGATTAAAGACTTAAAAAAGCACGAAAACTTCAGGTATTCTATTATAACTTGTAAAAAGCCGTTTGGAGAAGTCAAAAGTGACTACAATGTTGATGTGTTTTTATAATTCGAAAGACATAATGCACAAAGAGTTTGTACCAACTAGTCAAACAGTTAATGCTGTGTACTATCTTGATGTTATCAAGCATCTTTTGACGCGTATTTGTCGTGCGCGTTCTGAATATCGTGAAAATGGTAGCTGGCGTTTGTTACACGATAATGCACCATCTCATCGTTCGACGTTTATCACTGATTTTCTAACTAGAAATGGCATTTTAACCATCAACCATTCACCGACTTTTACCAAAATAGTAAGCTTTTGTTTTTATTTTAAAAAGCTCGGTTTTCTCTGTGATAGATTGTGCTTAAGATAATACAAAAGACAGATAAGCATTTAACATAAAACACATTTTAGCAGGACAAAAAAGGATGCAAAAAGCACAGTCAATGGTGTAAAGAACAAATTACCATACACAGTGCAATTATGAAGCAAACAATGAAACATCGGAGATATTAATTACGTGTTATATGGGTTATAAGAAATCATTTGAGTCCATCCCACACAGATGTAATGAAAACAATAGAAATGTATAAAATAGATACGCATATACATACATTTTTTATACAGTCATGCAACCCTGGAGAACCCCAATTAGTCAAAAAGAAAACAGAAAAAGATCGAGGTAAAAGATCAAGTCGAACATTGATTGGTACCAAGCTCACAGGTCCATGATCTGACATCTATCCCCAGTAAGCAGAAGTTATTTAATTTTTAATTACTGTTTCAACTCCTTCCTATTTAGAATAGTAATTTATGTAAGTTTGTGAATGATAAAACGGGTCTGATAATTGCGCTAGGTTTGAAATAAAATGTCCGATTAATTAAATAAATTTTCATTATTCCTGAAGGGAAATAAAGTAATAGTAGGGACGTTAAATTAATGATCTGTAATTCCATCAATCGAAATTAATCGTCTATTCTTTCGTCATCGGAATATCACCCAAATTAAACCGAAATTAAGCGCACATAAAATCCTTCGGATACAGGATTAAGGAAGATCCACTTCAGATATATATCTGATTAAAAAGGAATCTTCTGTTACGGGAATTCCATTCAATATATCGTACATCTAATTCCTTCAAGGCATTTTTATACTTCACTCAACTAAAATGGAATACCTGTTGCATAAAATCTAGTGATACTGTCTTTTCGGTTAGAATTGGAGAAGAGAACGATATCGTGCCGGTCTTGTCTGCCAATCTTTCCGTACACAATCCATCCATCTGCTCACACGGTTCCGCTCTAGCCTGAGATAGGGGAATTTACATATCAAATTTGAATACTACCATTGTATGTATGTATATTTGATCTTGACAAAGAAATTACAGAACTGTGGAAGTTGGTTTTGAGAACACGCGTAGCTCCCGGAGACCTTATTGTTACCCATTCAATTTACATAGCATACGTATGTAGGTGCGTTCGAACGGGACAATTTAGGCTTCTTTCCAACTTCGCATTCCGTAAGTGGAGATAATGCTTTCGTAGTACTTTAAATCAGTTTTTAATTTAAATTAGACTACAGTCGAAAGGATTAAGGTTTCGCTATGCAGACGAATTTGAATTGCGTATAATAGGGGTTCTGTAAAGATTTAAAATTGTCTGTTTTGGTATTGACATAGAGATAATTAAAAACAATGAATCTCTGCTTCGAATTTTACTTATAATGATGGCTTTTATAATATACAAGGTGTTGGATTTAAATCGTTTGTTAGACGCAACAGAAGATAAAATTACAGAACACATATGTCAAATATCGAACGAAAGATATCATTGTAAATGCTGTACGAAGTAGGAATATCTAGAAAAAGAAAATTGGATAAATGTGAAAGCAAAAAATATGAACAAGCATGGATAAAAAATCATATCATCAGCATATGATAAAAAAACATTGGTGCCAATAGTTTGGTAATTGGTGAAGATAGCAGAAGATAAAGACTCCAAATTAATGAAACCAAAACTAACACATGAAGTTAAAAGAGTATTCGAGGAACAAACGAAAAACGAGCACTGAGAAAATCTTCTCAGAAGATGCCTCTTCGAATAAAAAGTTCCATCTGTTTGTAGAGTTTCTAATTTTGTTTTTAGTTTAATTTTAGTTCTTCAGGTCTTCATGATTTATTATTATTACTAAAATGTATAAGTTTCAATGACCAGTCCATTTAGAGGAAATAGTCAGTTCAATTCCTCCAAGTCCATTTGAAAGAATTATAGGAATAACGAATCTATTGGGAGAACTGCCTTTTTTTTCTAAAAATTTTACAATAGGCATAGTGTTCACGTTTCATCCAAAGAAAATATATTCGTGATGGCTACTCTAGTTTCCAGTTAAATCAGAAGTGGCAACTTGGTTATTTTAAAAGGGAAGAATGTGCTGTTTATTGCATATCTAAATTCTACAAGAATTCTAGGAAGATTTCCTTTATACCTAAATTCAACAATTATAGAAGTTTATAAAGCAAAAAATATTGAAAGTATGTATAGGGAATGCTCTTACGTTTTATAGAAATAAATTCAGCAATTGAATACGATAAAAATGTTTGAAAAAAATTTTGGTGGTTTAAATTTGCACATATTCGATGCTATGACTTTTTAATTTAAATTTTGCGCGAAAACCCATTCATCGAAATATCTTTTTTCTAGGTTGGCATGACTGTCAGTGACATCTGTGCCAAATGTCACATCAAAATAATCATTAGTGTTTAGTATACGCTTGTGTTTCTGAAGTACAAAAAATGCATTCGGCGATTTTTACAATGAGTGAAATTATTCAACAAAGAAGTTCCATTAAATTTTGTGTACGGAATCAAATTTATTCAAAGAGGGTTGAGAACGCGTTGATGACGAACCACGTCCAGGACGGCTATCAACATCAACTGATGATCAACACGTCAATAGAATCAAGGAATTGGTGCTTGAGAATCGACGATTAACAATCAGAGACGCCAGTAAGGTCTCTGATTGTTAATCGTCGTTGGAATATCGGAAGGAACAGTGAAAACCATTTTGAAAGATCATTTGGGCCTAAGAAAAATGGAAGCACGATTTGTTCCAAAATCACGCAATTTTTTCGAAAAACAGCGTGTCGTGTTGATGTCTGTGAAACAATGCTTTCCGACTATCAAGACAAAATGAAAGGCATCGTAACTGCAAAGCAAGTCAAAAATCAAGGTTATGTTGACAGTTTTCTTTGATTATCGAGGTGGGTGCACTCCGAATTTCTTCCGACCGGCCAAACTGTCAACAAAGAATACTATTTGAGTGTTATGCGTCGTTCGCGCAATGCTATTCGTAAAAAGAGGTTAGAATTATGGGCCGACAACTCTTGGTTTTTGCACCACGATAATACACCGTCGCATACTGCATTAATTCTTCGTGAGTTTTTCGCCAAATTTTCAACCAATATCGTGGCGCAACCACCGTATTCGCCTGATTTAGCTCCGTGTGACTTCTGGCTATTCAGCAAACTCAAACGACCGCTCTGGGGAAACCGTTTTGAGTCAATTGAAGACATTAAACGTGGAATTGACTTTAACAACTGTTTCGAGAATTGGAAGAAACGTTGGCACAAGTGTATTGGGCCCAGGGGGGAATTACTTTGATGGGGACGAAATAGATTTGGAAGAATAAATTAAGAATTTAAAAATTATGAACAAAGTCTTACTATTTTTTGCCCACAGTAGTATATTTACTCATTGTAATATTGTTTGGTTTTACTTTTGTAACATCTTGATGATGCCGCAAGGCGCAATGCGGATAACATACAGAAGTGAATTATATATTTCGTGATTTTATACCAAATTTGTTTTATTTTCCATTTATTACATCAAAAATTGAAAGTCTTTCGTACCTCCAGTGACGAATTCCTCCTCGAATACCATCATTTCTCATTAGCTATATTATTCCGAAAATATTTGAACGGTTTAGTTGTGTGCATAACGAGCATTCAGTTGAAGAAAATACATTGTTTCTTGACTGTGAAATTTGCTTTTTCACAGTTGAATAACGCGTACGGTCTGCGTGTACATATAGCGCGAGAAGGGCAGATTTTAGATTTGAGAAAACGCACCCTTAAAAGGGGCGGCGGCAAAGCGACTGCGTCTCACCAAACCCCCCGAACGTCAGTACAGATACAGGCGTCGCGACGCTACCACGCACCGCACACCACACGAGAAACTTCATTTTCCGTCGACAATTTTCAGAAGTTCCTTAATACTGAAGCGCCTCTTTATTTCTCTTTGAATGATTAGAAAATACCGTGGTATTTCTTCAATCAAAATCGAAGAAATTTTCAAGATGGCATTGCGGAGAGATTGCAAAATTATACGGTTTTGGTGGAGTAATTTTTAAATTTTTCTCGCATTTAGGCATTATTCGAGATTTTTACATGAGAATTAACATAAAAAAAAAAATAGGGAAAAGTATGAGATGTGAATGGTTAAATATTAGAAAAACCTAAATTTTGAAAATGTACTTTAACAGTGAAATGGAGTGTTTGAAACTCTTGAAGAGAGGAAGATTATTATGCATCATGCAAAAACAGGTAGGGTAAGTTGTTGAATATATTAACAGCGATATGTTTTGCTTAAGATGTTGCGTAGGTCAACCTTTGAAAGTGTAGGATACATTTTAGTAGTTTCACTTGAGAAATACCTTTCATAATTTATATTTATGTCCCTAAAGTAAAAGCTATGCTTTTAAGTCATAAACATGTTGTAAACTTTTCGTAAACATCACGAAATAACTATTCTCCAATTTTGTACATGCCAATGTATAAATATGTATGTATATTTACGACGTAAGACGTTTGTATTTAGTTTGCTTCAACTTAAATGTTTTAAAATCTGACCCGAGGTTTGGTTGAAGTTTTTAAATGCTACACATTATGCACATATCGATTTGTTTCATTATTTTCCACACTAAAATTGCGTTAGACATTTTTTATATTTAAACGTATATTTAATCCACTTCTAATACTTTATACGGAAGGTTTACATAGATTGTACATATAGCAATACTTTTTTTTAAATTTATTCTTTAAATATTAATGTATTGGCAATTCCGAAGTAATATTATCGATATGTCTATTCTATAAGAAAAATTAGAAAGGTAAGAAGAAGTGAAAGAAATAAACCTACAGTTTCTTGGATAATTTGCTTTTCAACTCCAGCACATTTATGCCACCTCTTCTGCAAGTCTCCTCTTTATTCGAACTGAAACAAAATTTTTGAATTAATCTTCAAAATAGGCATCAATCATCTCTTTTAATTTGTAATTGTTTGCAAAATTACATCTTCCGAAGTGCTGTTTTAAATATCTGAATAAGCAGAAATCTATATCTGAATCTGAACTATATAATACATGGTCCTATTCGCAGAGGATGTGGTGGATTTTGACTGCTTTATGAACGCGTGTTATCATGAAGGAGGTCTTTG
Organism: Dermolepida albohirtum; assembly: GCA_031893035.1. NCBI lineage: Eukaryota > Metazoa > Arthropoda > Insecta > Coleoptera > Scarabaeidae > Dermolepida > Dermolepida albohirtum. Next base: position 52,161 of record JAVIWB010001422.1, on the reverse strand, counting down.
TAAAGTAAATCTGGACGTATTTGTTCAATAATGGTACACAGTTTTATTGACGTGCTACCATAGGTAACATTGTTGGTCCCTTTTCACACGTATTCAATTCAATAATAATAAGTAACGCTTGGTCCCAAAAGACAATGAGTCATCTTCGATGCATCCATGATTCTGAAATCGTTTTGAACACTATCAAAATAACATCGATTGTCGTCATCAAACTTTGCAATGATTGGTTCGTTTTAAAATAATTTAACTTCATAAAACTCATTCTTTGTTGTGAAACACTTTTTAAACCATAAGAAATTAAGGAAGTTTAATCAAATTTGATACATAGATAGAGAATTGTCATTATTGAACGTTACTAGGCAACCAACAATTAGCTGTTTGTATCATGGCCTAGGTAGATTTTTTGTAGTACCGCTCCTAATTTCTTCATTACGAAATAAAATTTTATTTCCTTTGAGACTTCACAACGAGTATTACGCGCACTATGAAGTAATACACGTACAGGGTGTTTATTTAAAAAGTTTAGGTATTTTATCCATCTCTCATCAAAAGAAACAAAGACGATAGAAGGTTCATTTTGGTATTTTACTGTTTAATATTTGATGACAAGTATTGCGCGGCTAGTTCAAACAGGTTCTGTGAAATCATTTCTTTTCAGATTGTATGGAGTAATATATATATATACACTGGGGAACAATCTTTAATATAATTTCTGTTCAGTTCGATTTTTCAGCTGTTTTAAAATTAAATAGGCATGTTGTTTTCAAAATTAGTAGTTAGTTTCCGTCTACCACGACAAGTTTTTTCTCTACCACTTATATTAATGCGACCACTCTAAACTGGATCGAGCGTGGGTCATAGAAAACACGAGTGCTCTCCCACTAGCTGAAAGAACCCTCCTTCAATTGAGCAGGGGTGAATGACGCCGTAGGAGACCAGTGACAGGTTCATACTCGTCTAGGCTATTTAGTTGCACTTGACATAGTGTTGTGACATATAAAGAGAGTTATTGGATTTGTTGCACAAAGGGCTCATCGGTGTTGACCTTCTGCTTCCTTCTTGGCCAGCAACGCGGATATACCAAGTATCTCTGTTTTTTGTGTATGGAGGACAGCAGAGTTCGTGAGTAGCATTGGGTATAGTCGAATTGATCGCCAGGATCTGATCTTAAACCTGGTGATCCAAACATTCTATATCAGCCACTTGTCGACAGTATCCACCTCTGCGTATAAAACCGGGTCTCGTGAAGCAATTTGCCAAAACTTCGTCAACTGTTTCCAGTATCAAATTTCGGCATTCCTTAGCCTGTCTTTTGAAAAGGTAATGGCCAGTGTGTTTGACGGTCCACAGATTCAGTAGCTCGCATAAGATAAATATTTCATCGAAACAATGACAGAACTTCGTAAGAATGCTTCGTTGGTATTCAAAAACTTTCTCCAAGACTTTCTTGGAAATGAATGAGCCTAGAATTGCACCGAAATTATCGGGCAATTCTTGGAGAGCTTGAAAATTCTTGGTTGAAGCATAAGCATCAAATTGCAATCAGTGATGAGCAGGGTGAACGATTCTACTAAGACTTGAAGATCACGGAGGCACGGTATCAGGATAGATGGAATGTAGGTATGATGGTTGACTATTGTTGGAGAATCAAGCGAGATTGTCCACAAAGTGAACACTCCAGAAAGAGCTATAAGTGTGTTTGCCTTTTGGTAAAAGAACTTTACCACTTGTATGAACACAATTTAATTTACAGAAATTCTTTTTTATTTATCTCTGTATGAATAAAATTATTCTCTGCGAACAGTAATTTAGTAATTTTTTCCGTTATTTTCTTTCGTACGCACATTTTGCATGACTTTTGGGACAAAAAGAGGGTATCCTGTAGCTTAAACAGTTGACGTGATAAACAAAACTAGGAGCGTTTTTCGATTTAGATGCAAAAAATAAGTCAAAAACTCTAAATCTAGATCAGCGAAATTCGTTTTTCCCAGTGTTATTACAATAATATAATTATAAGGCGAATCAAAGCATTCAGAGTTATATGAGTAGGGAAATTTAAAAAGTTTCGAAACTATTGTTTTCTCTAAATATTATATTATTAAATGATGTTGTAAATGGATACTCTACGGATCTGACAAACCTTTAATCTCATTGTATACATTCAATATTACAACTCGAATTATAAATTTCGAACAAAGCCGAATCGACTGCAATTTTCATGCTGTAACTTCCATAAACAATAACCCGTCATAAACAAAGCAGTATAATATACTGTTGTAATATTAGCAAACTAGATGAATGGAATTTGACACGTTCCGAAATTATTGGTAATCATGGCAGAGGGAATGCGTTTCCCAGAGTTTTCCAGAATTGGATTTTCATTAAAAATGTGTTCTGGAACGCGTATTAATATTCAGAACAGGTTACGTGAATTTATTGCTTTCATACAAGAACGACTTTTTTTCTAATTCCATTCATAATTTAATTTCAAATATACAGAATTTTGGAGTGCTTCAAAAAGTATATACAAGGTTTTCCAATAAGAGTGATATGATTTCTTTAAAAAGAAACACACTTATTGTTAAGAAAATTCAAAAGTTTTTTATTTAATGTGAAGTACAATCGATACAATTAAGTTCTAAATAAAACGTCATTCAAATGACCTCCACATCTTCTTCTGCAGGAACGAATTCGATGAACCCAATTTTCTAGCACTTTTTCCACTAAATCTAGTCGTATGTCATGAATGGCACGTTCAATATTGACTTGTAAAGCTTGAAGAGAGTCTGGTTTATTTCGATAGATCAATAACTTCAAATAACCCCACAAGAAATAGTCTAATGGTGTTAAATCGCAACTCCTTGGAGGCCATTCAATATTACAATTTCTTGAAATAATCGGATCTCCAAACTTCTCTGGCAATAATTCTATTGTTGCATTTGCTGTGTGGCACGTAGTCCCGTGTTGTTGGAACTAAATGTTGTCAAGATCATATTCTTCCAATGTCGGCCATAAAAAGTTGATTATCATCAATCTATACCGCTCTCCATTGACAGTAACGGTGTTACCAGCTTCATTTTGAAAGAAGTACGGACCGATGATCCCACCATACCAAAAACCACACCAAACTGTCAATTTAGGTGGATGTAATGGTTTTTAATAAGTAATTTGTGGATTTTCTTCGCACCAGAATCGACAGTTTTGTTTATTTACCACACCATCCAGATGAAAGTGACCCTCATCAGAGAAGATGATTTTCTCAAAAAAATCGTTATCATTTTCAAGTTGTTTCAAGGCAAAATCAGCAAATTCACGACGTTTACGGTGGTCCAATGGCTTCAGTTCTTGAGTGAGAACAATTTTATAGGGATGCAAACCCAAATCCTTTCTCAAAATCCGCCAGGTTGTGGTTTGAGACAGTCGCAATTGTTGAGAACGTCTTGGAATCGACAAATTACGGTCTTCAGTAACACTTGCCTGAACCGCAGCAATATTTGCATTACTTCGAGCGGTTCTTTGTCTTATTAGCACTTTAAAATTAAGTAAAGAAAATGTAACTTCGAAATTTTTAACAATTCGACGAATAGCGAGCACACTTGGACGATTATTACGACCATAAAATGGCAAAAGCGCACGAAAAGTTGCAATTGAAAAACGATTATTTTGATAATAAAACTGAATAATTTGTAAACGTTGTTCTTGCGTATATCTCTCCATGATGAAATTGTAAACACTACTGAATACAATGAAAAACAAATGACTGATCATGATATGTTACAAATGGCCGAAATGTCACTTCAAAATCATATCATCCCTATTGGAAAACCTTATATTATACGTAGAAAAATATAAAAACGTATTTTATATACAAGGTGATTATTAAATTAAGTTTTTTATTGTTTTAACACATTCTCTCTCAAGTTCGACACGCTTATGTACCGGTTTCTCGTACGTAGTGGATATCTCTGATATCGCTTAAGTTATTAAGAGGGCGTCGAGTATATATTAATAAGATAAATCCACATCATTATTGCGGTTTCTGAAAAGCAAACAGATAATGTTCGATACATTGTTTTCAGAGGTTGAATCTCGTTTTCTATTATTTGTGAATCCAATTTCAATCGCTCGTTAGTATTAATGTGAATATTATTTTCATATGTTACTTATCGTTATTTTTATTGATTGTTAGAATAATGATAATGTTCATAAATATAGGCATCTTTTTAAGCCTTGGTTGTTTATCGCAATTCGAATGCTACTGTTTCTTGTTTCTCCACGACTTCTTCTTCTTCGATGACCCTTCTGTCCATAGCTGCGTGGCTTCCCTGATCCCACGACTTCTTTTTCTTACACGGCCACATTAACAGAGTTGTTTTTCTCTGTAATAGCCGCAGGAAGCTTGCCTATTTCTCGTAAACATCGATTGATATTGCTAAAAATAGTTCTACAAGGCACTTTACCAGGCGTACCGCATGCTTCAAACATAAAAACATGCGAGGCGTTGTTTCGACTATTCGAAAGTGATGATATCGATGTGCAAGACAAAGAACGTTCTGGTAGAGCGGAAAAATTTGAAGAAACGAAACTGCGGGAGTTATTGGACACAACCCAGACTCAAAAACAATTGGCAGAAGCGTTAAATGTGGCCTAAGAAACGATTAGGGACCGATTATGAGCATTGGGAAAAATTTTAAAGATTGGAAAATGGAAAATGGATGTCACATCCATTGAATAACAGGCAAATGGAAAATCGAAAAATCATCTGTGAAATGCTGTTTCAAAAGTATGATCGAAAACCATTTCCGCATCGAATAGTGACGGGTGATAAAAAATGGATTTATTTCGAAAACCCTAAGCGTAAAAATTCATGTTAATGGCCTGGTGAAGCCGGCTCATCGACTCCAAGGCCAAATCGATTTGGTCGCAAGTCAATGCTCTGTATTTGATGGCACCAGAGTGGCGTGGTGTATTACGAACTGCTGAAACCTGATGAAACAGTTAATACTGATCGCTACACATAACGAATTATCAATTCGAACCATTCATTGATAGAAAGACGTCTAGAATGGGACCGAAAACACGGCAAAATGATTTTTTCAACACGATAACGCGCCGTCTCATACAACAAAGCTGGTCAACGAAGCTTTGAAAGCACTTGGATGGGATATAATATCGCACCCCCTGTACTCGCCATACCTTGCTCCATCCAACTATCACCTTTTCACATCAATGAGATACGCACTTACAGAGCAGCACTTCGCCAACTTCGAAGAAGTAAGAAAATAGCTCGATGAAAGGACAAACAGTTCTCTTTGGGATGGCATCCATAAATTGCCTTATACATGGGCAAGATGTGTAAAATCAAATGGCCAATACTTTCAATAAATAAATTTATCCATTTTCTTGAAAATTATGTACTTTACTTTATGTCACTTTACCGTGTCTTCGGTGTCTTCGAAAAAAACCGGTAATAACTTTGCAGTACACCTGGTACAAGTAGGAAATGGCCGACAATATTCATCTGTCGCTTATCCATTTCAATTACACAATCCATAAATAATTTTTAGTTATATAAAAGAAGATGAGACTTTATTTTATATCTATACCATAACATATACTAACTTTTAAATGAAAAAATCAATCTATTCTTCATTATACTTTTGCAAATAAATGTTTAAAATTTAGCGAAAATAATACAATACTTATTCATTTAACATTTATCTATCATTCCGTTATGTTCAAAATTTTAAATTATACAGTGTGTATCAGCCAAATGGAATAAATTCGATAATAATTAAATGGAAGGGTGTTCGTAAAAACGCTCGGACTGGGATCTTTAGTTGCGTATTTTTTTAAATAAAAAGTTTATATACAGGGTGTGTCATGTAAAAGTGGTCAATACCAACTTTCTTATTTTAAATGCAACACCCTGTCAAATATTAAATTTTTGGATTCCTTAGAAAATTCCAGACATATTTCACGTACAATGTCCTATACCTATCTTCGACCGTTTCGGAAATATTAAATGTTTTCAGATTAATAATTTTGTTTACAATTAAAATAAGATTTTCACATAATAGTTTGTTTACCGAACTATTAAGTGAAAATCTTTAATTGTACTTGTATTTCGTTTTAAAATACCTTGCCTTAGCAAAGTGTTGTCAGTGTCATAACTGTTTGAATTTCGTTAACTACATTTCAGCAAAATGGTTCATTTATCAGAAATGCACAAAATAACAATTCTGCAGATGATTGGTTATGGAGATAACACACGGACACAAATGGAAGTTGCTCACTTATTTCATGAGAAATTTCCAAATTTGCCGCCTATAACCCAAGGAACAATTAGTAAAACAGAAAAGCAGTTTCGCGAGTTTGGACATGTAAGGCAAATAAAAAAAGCAGCTGCGAATGCTGTAAGTAATGATACCAAACTGGATATTGTGCTCGAGTTTGAAGAAAACCCGCCTACTTCTAGTAGACAAGCAGCGTCAATGTTCGATGTTTGCCATTCATCGATTACTCGCACATTAAAAGAAAACAAAATGTATCCCTATAAAATTATACCAACTCAGGAGCTCATGGAAGACGACTTTGATAGGAGAACGTATTTTTATGAACAAATGATGACAATGTTAGATAACAATGTGATCCAATTAGAACATATTTTATTTTCTGATGAGTGTACCTTTACGCTTCCCGGTCATGCTAATCGTCAAAATTGCCGCTATTGGTCCAGGGAAAATCCTCACTGGATGAGGGAAGAGCATAGGCAATACCCTGAGAAGGTTAATGTTTGGGCAGGAATTGTTGGAGATCATATCGTAGGTTCTTTTTTCATTGATGGAAATTTGAATGGCGACAATTATTTAGCATTGCTTCAAAATAATCTCGTGCCAGCTTTGACAAACTTATATCCTGATCTAGCAAACCCACAAGTTCCAGCAAATACGATGTGGTTCCAGCAAGATGGAGCACCACCCCATTACCAAATCAATGTCCGGCAGTACCTCAACCAAATATTCCCGAATCGGTGGATAGGTAGGCGAGGATCGATGGAATGGCCAGCACGATCCCCTGATCTAACGCCATTAGACTTCTTCTTATGGGGATATGTCAAGAGTATAGTATACAAAACTAAACCCCTCGACTTAGTTGACTTAAGAAGACGAATAATAGTTGCGATTAGATCGGCCACACCTGAGATGTTGAGCAACGTTAGAAAAAATTTTTATTTAAGATTAGGATGTTGTCAAGACGTTTGCGGCAAACACTTTGAACATCTCCTACAGTGACATTAATGTTTTTCTTGTTATTTTTACATTATCAAAAATTTTTCAAATTAGTCTGAAAACAATAATATATCCGAAACAGTCGAAGATAGGTATAGGACATTGCACATGAAATATGTCTGAAATTTTTAAAAGAATCTAAAAATTTAATATTTGACAGGGTATTGCATTTAAAATAAGAAAGTTGGTATTAACCACTTTTACATGACACACCCTGTATATAAACTTTTTATTTAGAAAAATACGCAACTAGAAATCCCAATCGACGTGTCCGACCGTTTTTTCGAACACCCTTCCATTTAATTATTATCGAATTTATTCCATTTGGCTGATACACACTGTATACAACCTGTACTTAAATTCAATTACTAATAATTTTGATATACATTAAACACTTTTTATTAAATTATTTCTTCCTGTTTTATTATATTATATATAATATAATAACCTTAAAATACAAGACCATATAAGCTTAATTAAATATCAAATCGGAATTGAATACACAACTAATTTGACGTTTATTAATGGGAAGTTCCTGTAATTATGTCCACTTGAATTGTTCCTTTTCATCTCCCGTATGATACGTACGTCACTGATTTATCTATCGCTATTATATGCTATATATAAACACGGTTATATTTAACTGATACTTTTTTCCCATTTGCAAATGTCACATTTATTTTAACGCGTTTTACCGTGTGGTATTCACGGATATTAATAAACAGAATCGATTATTTGCGGAAGGATTAATTTAATATGTATATTTTACATTACACATAAATGAATTTTAAAAAAAGTATTTTTTTTCTAACTCCATTATCTATATTACCTATTTGTGCATTTGAAAAGCACGTAATATATCAGAACTAACATGAAATTGATGAAGCAACCAAGTACTCAAGCTATACTATCCTATTTTTACTCATGGTGCATTAAAAGCGATTTAACGTGACTTTTATGAGCTCTAAAATATAAACTCATCATATTTTCACCGCTAAGCACAGCTTTAACAATTCTCACCATTCATTTATTTATATATGTGAAGAGATTAATGTCAATTAGCAATTGAAATTGCTTAATAATGATTTACCGTATGATACGTGTTGTAATTTTAAAATAAATTGTAAAACGTATGGGTTTTCAAAATAATTTATCTTATTTTTAACACTCATACATTTTAAAATTACAATTTATAACACAGCAGATCATTATTATGAAATATATTAAATTGATTCTAATCGTAAGATGTATGTGTGTTCTTCCGTGTGAGGTACCGTGTTGAAGAATAGTTTTGAGGAGGACTCTTGGAGTCGATGAATTCTACTTTATCTTCTTTGGGGGATAAAAATATAAGACTATATTATTTTCATTATATTTTTAAACTCCGAAGAAGATGAGGAGAATTGATACGTCAGGACACCAAGAACCTTCATCAGGACTATCTTTGAAATCTACTATACTTAAAAGAATGCACGTATAGATATATATAGATATACCTATTTTATATTTTTATTTTTTCTTTCATCATAACAAAGTTATATTCAGTATAGATACATATATATATATATTAATTCAGAAATAAGAAAATAGTACATAATAAAGATAATAAATTAATATGGTACGTAGACTTCCGCGGTCGTGGTCCATGCTATCTGCTTCTGGGTTTCCGGGCTGGAACCGCGTCACTTGTATATCTGCCGACGTTTCGTACCCATTTGTATGGGACATCTTCAGGGCTGAGCTACTGCACTGAAACTGTAGTTCTGCACTGAAACTGAACAGTTTCAGTGCAGTAGTTCAGCCCTGAAAATGTCCCATACAAATGGGTACGCAACGTCGGCAGATATACTAGTGACGCGGTTCCAGCCCGGAAACCCAGAAGTAGATAGCATAATAAATTAATACTTTCAAGCAGTGGATTCTCTTTGGAATATTTTTTCGTATATCTCGGAAATGATTTTGTTATGAAGGGGAAATATATTATATAATAAATTGTCGATACGTCAAATTTATTCCAAATATTAGGGACACTACAAAGATTTCTTTCATTATTAACTTTTTTCGGGCATTCTTGAACTGACTATGATTTGTTTCAGTTTAACATGTATATACAGGATGATCAGAAATTCGCGAATACTCGTCAGGTAGGGCGATCCTATGAATAATTCAGACTCAACAATCCTAATGTAGATTAGCAACATTGTATAAAACCTTTAAGTGGGAATGGTATAACAAAATAAGTTTTATTTAAGTCTAATGAAAATAATAATAATAATAATGATAATGAACACCATCTCTTGGGTTGCGGAACTCTAGGATTAAGATGTTGGTCTATCGTCTGTTGAATATCATGTTTGGAGAAATTCTTTATAAAGGCATAGGTGACGTGACTTAATTCTGACATGTAGGAAACTCTTTGGACTAAGGAGTTAATGACGCTGTTTTTGAGTGGAATGATGATGAGAAATTGAACACCCTAGTGAACCATCTAGACACCGATTCACCAAGACGTCTAGGAGAGGAAAGAAACCCTCTGATTCAACCTCCGTGATAAAACTTATGGAATTGTACTGAAAATTTAGGAAAGCAAAGATGTTATTTAAGGAATCCTAACCATACGGTCAAATAACGAAGGTGTCATCTATGTATTTGAACAAACAATTCGGTTTTCGATTGCAGGAGTTTAGAATTTGCTGTACGAATGCCGCCACAAGAAGTCGACGGCAACAGGAGAGAGAGGAGATCACATGGCTGCATCCAATACTTCGTAGTAACTGCCATGAAACTGAAAATAGATAGATGTTAAACGTCAGTACTAGAATTGTCGAAGACGCGGTTCCAGCCTGGAAGCCAAGCTGAAGAAAATTTGGTAGCCATTGGTTTGAAGACAAATTTGTAGTCTTTGTGGAAATGATCCTGGGACGCCTTGTAACATATCTGGGTTAAGTCATTCTATTGTTCTTATTACACCAGTGTAGTGTTGCATAATTTTCTTTGACAGTGAAAATCATGGTTTTCCATTGAAAATTTCAAAATATTCGAAGTATTTCTCGTCGCACATCTTTAGAATTGATGGTCTCCAATGCCTTGACAACTGACAATACAATATTTTTGTATTAGGATTGTTGACTCAAAATTAATCATAGAAACGTCCTACCTTATGGTTAAGTACCGTTTATAATTGATCTTTTAAATTAATCATTTTATTATTTTTAAAGTAGTGTAGGTAAACAATTGAGTTAAATTCAAGTAATAACAAAAGCAAATGCCAGTAAAAAGGAAAAACGGGCTGCCACTCTATCAATGAAGCCTCTATTTTCGCGTGACTATAGGTCTTCGTATTTATTTATATCATTTAATCTAACTCCTTTCATTTTTCATGGAAGCCTTCATTAGAAACGCCAACAAAATTCTGTATACACCCCCGTTTTCTCAAGCAAAACAAAAAATAGCGGGCGATAAATTTCAATGCGGAATGAAAGTAAAAAGGTTCGCGAAGTTCATGATCAGAACAAACGACCTATGTTTATACCTATTTGGGTAACGACAAAGAAAGAAACTCGGCGACCGCATGATATAACCTTTCCCACAAATTACACAATTATACATCCACTACGGGGCCATTATTCCGCGGCCACGAGCAGGACAATAGAGTTTCGCAGAGCCATTGGCACGAGGCGAGGGCTACGTCGTTGATAATGTCCTATTAACTACTTTGTGTCAGTCACCATACCCACGTTAAACTCTCTGACCCGAACCCATCACGTCGTCATTTTATACGCACACCGGCGTAGGACTTTTAGATATCGGAGGTCGTGTAAAAATGATGCATCATTTTCAACGTAAAATATCAATTTCGTCCGTTAAATGGCTATGCTTTCTTCCCAATGAAAAATCGTTAAAGAATACTAATACTTTTATAGAAACATTAGCCTTGTATGTAGTATTTTCTCAACTTCATTTATTCAGGTGTCTACCTTAAAGTAATATGCTATTAAGTATTGGGTTGGCAACTAAGTACTTTCGGTATTGTAGTATAAAATAAAACACTTTTTTTTAAACAAAGAATAGTTTTTAATCAATTATATATTTTTATAAAATTTATAAAATTTCTGGTCCTTATCAGCAAAAAACTGAACCAGGTGCGAGTGAAGGTCGTCGTCATTTGTGAAAGTTTTACCATTCAAAGAATTCTTCTTTGAATGGTAAAATTTTCACAAATGACGATGACCTTCACTCGCACCTGGTTCAGTTTTTTGCTGATAAGGGCCAGAAATTTTATAAGCGCGGAATCATGCAGCTGAAGGAAAGATGTCAAAAGGTCATTGAGCAAAATGGAAAATATATAATTGATTAAAAACTATTCTTTGTGTAAAAAAAAAGTGTTTTATTTTATACTACAAAACCGAAAGTACTTAGTTGCCAACCCAATATATTAACTGTGAAAAAGTAAACTTCCAAAATTCTCACAAAGCAAATGGAGTGCATTTCAAATTCTATTCAATTTGGATCATCCTTTATTACTATATCCACTATATTCATAAATTGGTTTCTACTTTTGCCGTTTTGTTCAATAATTGCAACACTCTTCAAATAAAAAAAATTTCTCGACCTAGAAAATGTCGCCATATCCTTAAGACAGTACTTCAATTTTAAATCAAGAAATTTTTTTAAGAAAATATTAATCGATTGTAAGGTGGAGGATTCATGGAGAATTTTTTAAAAAAACATGTTCGAATTGCTTTTAAATTAAAAAAAAAAGTGTAGTAAAACTTCGGAAAGAAACTTATAATTATTTAATTTAAAATCAACACGTATCATAGCATTCGTAAACTGTGGGTAATTAATTATGAATATTTCGAAACCTCGATTGAGTTTTCTTTCCTCAACAGCATCATACAAATTAATATTAATAAAGATATATTTTTAAAGATACGTTTTATGAAATATTAGTTTTGAGGTTTTCGTACTGAACATAAGACGAATGTCGTTCGCAATACTCTAAAGTAATGTCGTTAATTTTCTTTTCCCACTTTCTCTCTTCTGTACCAACTTCGTTTTCATTTCGAAATTGTAAGACAAATAATGAAAAAAAAATTTAATAACGCTGCGTTGTGAACTTTCATATTATTAACGTTTAAAGCATTTTATGAAAACTTTAAAATGTAATGTATAGGGCTTTATTATATACAGAGGCATTTGGGACTTTCAATTTCAATGATTTGTGACGTCTTTTTTAACTTAATTAACTGAATTAAAATTTGTATTTATTTTGAATAAATTATGTGACGGGCTATTCCCAATGTTTACTTAAACACAAAAAAAAAAATTGCCCAGAAATGCAAGAAATAAGTGAATCGCTTATTGTTGAAAGAAGTTTAATCAGTTTTTATAGTTTAGAGAAACAATGAGGTAAAGATGTTTGTTAAAAAATTATGACAACTCTGTATACAAATAAAACATCTTCTTAAAGCATATTTTAAAGTAATCTAAAGGTATTCAACATTCATAATTAAAGATAAAGCTTACATTACAGAGTCTCTTTTCACAATAAAATATGAAAATATTTTTAAATATTTTGTTTTTAGGAAAATACAAAAACAAATGTAATTCCACAAAATTTACCACCGAATATTTAGCAGCTGCACATGACTCGGATATATGTATATTTGCATAAAACAGAAAAGTATCGCTAACAGATTAAACCGAGCTCCTGTCAGGGAGCAAGATACGAGCCAATCATAATCACGATTGGTTCGTATCTACGATGACCAGAAATTCATGGATAATCGTGAGGTAGGACAATTCTATGATTAATTCTGAGTCGATAATCTTAATACAGAAATGTTGTATTGTCATTAGTTAAGGAACACGACACCATCAATGTTGAAAATGTGCTACAAAAAATATTTCGATTTTTTGAAATTTTCTTTGGAAAACTGTTTTTTACTGTTAAATAAAATTATGCAATATTACGTTGGTGTAATAAATCGTTTTGTGCCAATACTATGCTTTATTAAATATTTTTGTAAGTGGCTTTTTACGTGAAGGTGCATATGACTTCATTTTTGTAACATCGTATGCAATTTGTAATGTACACTAACGGCCGTGTAGAACGATTTATCTTTGGCCTCAAAATAGATTTTAGTTTCAGCAAAGATTAGTTTCTTCTTCATTGAAAATAAATTTCATTCTATGGAGCATCTTTTTGAAGTTTGTGACCAGCCAATAATCGCTGGGGGCTAAATCTAGAGAATACGGTGGATACGGAAGCAATTCAAAGTCTAACCTAACAACCCTCACTAAACCAGTTTGCATAATATAATACAACGATCAATAAGTCTACTAAAACAACATTTTTTAGAAAAATTCTTCTTTATTCATTAATATAGTCTCTTTCAAGTGCAATACATTCATTCCAAAACTTTTCTATACCGGCCGTGTAGAACGACTTATCTTTATTCTACTTTGGAGCTAAATTTCTTTCTCTGGAGCATCTTTTTGAAGTTTATGAACATCGGATAGTCGCTGGAGGGGAAGGGGGGAGGCTAGAAATCAACCCAATAACGCGGTGCCTTGTCTTGGTGAAAGAGCACCTTCTTCTTCATATAGGACAGTTGTTTTTGCGATTTCTGCCTTCGAACGCTCCAATAACGCACTATTGATTGTTTTTCCCTTGCCAAGGTAGTTGATGAATATTACACAATGCATATCCCAAAATACGGATGGCATAACCTCTTCTTTGCTTCTTTGGGCGCTTCGGACGGCTTTCATCGGCAGCTTTCGACTTAACTGACTACTGATTTGATTCCAGAGTATAGTGGTGGATCCACGTTACATAGATTGTTATATATCGATGCAAAACGTTATTTATATCGTGCAAACAATCTCAAACAGCGCTCTGAATCCTCGATGAGCTATTGTTTTTGTTCCGTTGTGATCAAACGCAGCACCAACTTGGAAAAATTATTTTTAAAGCCAAAACGTTCATGCAAAATAATGAAACACTACCAAATAATATCTTCAGGATGTCAGCTATCTCACACAACTTCACATAAATATCCATCCTGATTTTGAGTTTCTTTTCAATGTTTTCTGAAATAACAGCCCCATTTGCCAGAGAGTTCAGCATCATTTGTTTTAATACGACAGCGTTTTAAAATCAACATACCACCGATAAATGGTTGTTTTCTTCGGAGCAAAATCTGGATAACACTATTCAAGCCATTACTATTTTTTTCCCATTAAAAAACAATGTTTTATCAACATACGAAGCTCGCGTTTTTCCATTGTAGCTTGACAACAAATAATCGAAATGTGAAATTATGACATGTATCGTTTGAAAGTTGGTAGTATCCAAATATGGTATGGATACGTGATTAGTGGTGCCATCTGTTGGTTATTCCCGGAACTTATTCATCGGTGTGGCAAAAAAAGCATAGGAGTCCCAATTTACAATTTGAACTTATCTTTTAGATCATAAGATTCTACATCGAACATCTGGAGAGGCCATTGTATGCCGAAACATTTGATGTATGCAACAATTAATAAAAATAAGAGAAAATTTTGACAATCTTTATTTATTACTAGCAATTAATATGAATTTTCAAGTCGAGACTGAATCAATTCAATATTAATCTTTCGGAGGTGTGTATATAATGAAGATATATTCAGACAAAATCCCGTATTTGTCTACCGTATTAGAAAGCGTTACTAAGATTAATAATGGTGTTAGAGCCACTAGGGAATAGAAATGATTAACCGGTACCCAGAGAGAGAGAAGGTCATTTATGCTCATAGCTATCGACCTACGTTTGAGTTGATAATAAGACAAACTGATAACGTACTACTCTATGTCTCCTAATTTGGTCGATAACTGGGAACATCTAATATTCAATTGTTTCCTGTTACACCAGCAAGTAATGTTGTATATTAGGTGTAGTTAACCTTTTGGCCAGTAAAGTGGTACAGATAATGAGGGAAGAAGTTAATTCGTGTAGTGGTAGGTGTCGTCTTCAGAAACCTGTTTGTCAGTTTGTATAAATGTTTCGTTTGGTAATTATTAAATTTAGAAATTTATGTTTAACGGAAAAAACGTTTTAACTTTTTAAGATTTACATATATTAATTTTTTAGAATTCAGTTTCTTTGGTTTCGTATTTTTGAATGTTTTTTTTCTTTTATTATTCCCTCCACACCATATATAGTTCGCTTTCTTCGTTTTATTGCCAAAAAATTCTTTAAAAAGTTTTTGTGTATTTTAGCATACGATACACGTACGTTGTAAATCTCCAAACTGGATTATTTTGGTCTCCAAAAATTAATCAAAAAAAAATAAGTAAAATTCCTTACCACATCAATGTTTGTGTTCTGTATACGTACTTCGACAACTGAGTTGTCATCATCAGCAGATAATTAATCACAGTAACGCAACGTGTCGTATCTTCAACTCAAAGAGGCAAGAATATATTATCAGATTTTCATTGATGTTTTTTATCACAATAAAATATGCTATGTAATTATTTATATTTTGTCACACTGTGATTATTTTTAGCACGTGTTTCACTAAACTGGATTTGTCAGGTCGATTAAAAATCAACCGGATTCCGCTTATAAGGGTCCAAACACTCATGAGAAATGCGCAAACGAGTGAACTTTTGATCAGTCGTAAGCAATCGCGGCACCCATCTTGCCGAAAGCTTGGAAAGGCCCAATTCTTTCGTTTAAATGTGGTGTACGCGTTCTGTTGAAATGTTTACCATGTCTGCTATCTCTCTCACTTTGAGTCGTCGATCTTGCGTTATAATATTCTGGATTTTTATAATCATTTCCTTAGAAGTCACGATTTTTGGTGCCCCAGAGCACTTCATCAACGCAGCTTGTTCTACCACGTTTAAATTCATTTACCCATCTACTTATTGTGGCGGATGATGAAGCAGATTCACCTAATGTTTCCCGTAACTCTTCTTTTATTTTGGTAGCTTTCATACCCTTAATTACAAAGTATTTATTCCATTTTAACAAAACGACGTGTTGCTTCTTTTTCAATCAGCTATTTATCTAAATATCGGAATGTAAACATATAAATAGGCAACCTAAATTACAGTGCATTTGTTTTACCAATTAGAGCGCCATCTATGTGTCATTCTCACTACTTGTCAAACTATCCTCGTATATACAGAAAAACAAGCGCTTAAGTACATAACCCCTCTCTGTCTATACAAGGAAAATTTTTAAAAAAGTCTTGCATAATTTTAAGTATTTGACAATGTAGTAAGTGATATTACGGAACATTGTTGAAACAGGGTTTTTTATTTAGTATTCCTTTGTGAAATGCTCAGAAAAACAGGAAATAAAAAATAAAAGAAATTTTAATATATTTTTTTCAAATCTATCCAAGAACAATTTACTGTATGAATCAATCTTATATTTATGATAATTTAAGTATTCAGTAATCCAGGATTACGAATACTTTTAATTGTTTAATCTTTGCTACTAAAAATAAAAGGACAATAATTTTTGTTTATTAATTTACTATTACTCAACTGGCGAATTAAGTTTTAATTTCTTCCTAATTGAATGTAATCCTCGAATTGCAACGGTTCGAATTGATCACCTTATTAACCCGAAGACCTAGAAAACTTCTATCGAACTGTAAGCGTTTGCTCTTCTAAATAATTAGGTGCATAATGCCCCCGTATCCGCAACAAGTTGTCACTTATCAGCTACCGCTACGTTCGTGAAGACAAGTGCAGGGCTTTAGACACGCTTTCCCTATTGAGTACTTACCGTTCATTGTCTCATTTTCACATATCTTACGGTTGTAGTTCTCTGGGGAAATCCCGACAGCCTTTTACAAGGCTACTTAATCCAGAAAGAAAGCGGTAAATTTATTAGCTGACGCGGGCAGTCCGGCAAATAACTTCCGACTTTGAAAATTAAGGACTTTTCTTAGAAAATCAATTCCTTAAGAAAACAGATTTAATTCGAATTTGTTTGAAATTAATTTAATGTACGCTTGTGATCGAAATGGTAAAAACAAAACATCTTACGACATTAATATTGGATTGGCAACTAAGTACTTTCGGTTTTTACTGACAGAGAGCTTTGCTTTTTTTTTTGTATAACGTATGTTAGTGCTGTACTTTACCGTTTGTCGCGTGATACTAGTCACATTGACGTAACTTCAGAAGCAAGTAGTGCGTGATTTTTATTAAAGCTATTAGTTGTGGGTTAATTTTAAATGGAGTGCAGAAACGAACATTTTCGACATGTTTACTATTTTATTTCCGTGAAGGAAGGAAAGCTGCTGCGGCTCACAAAAAGATATGTGGAGTTTATGGTGCTAATTGCTTAATAGAGCGCACGTGTCAGAATTGGTATAAAAAATTTCATTCTGGAGATTTTTCCCTCAAAGATGAGCAACGTTCTGGTCGGCCTACTGAAGTTGATGATGACCAAATCAAAGTCATAATTAAAGAGGATCGTCATATAACTGTTCGAGAGGTTGCGGAGAGGCTACATGTATCGCACCCAACAATTGAAAAACATTTAAAATGTCTTGGGCTAGTTAAGAAGCTTGATATTTGGGTACCTCACGAATTGAAAGAAATTCGTTTAACACAAAGAATCAACCTTTGCGATATGCACCTTAGACGAAATGAAACCGACCCTTTCTTAAAAAGAATCATCACTGGTGATGAAAAATGGGTCCTGTACAATAACATAGTTCAAAAACGATCATGGAGCAAACACTATAAACCAGCTCAAACCACATCGAAAGCTGAATTGCATCCAAAAAAGATCATGCTGTCAGTTTGGTGGGATTACAAAGGTGTTGTGTTTTTTGAGCTACTTCCAAGGAACCAAACGATCAATTCTGATGTTTACTGTCAACAATTAATAAAACTGGATGAAGCAATCAAAGAAAAACGGCCAGAATTGTCAAATCGGAAAGGTGTAGTTTTCCACCAAGATAATGCAAGGCCTCACACATCTTTGGCAACTCGTGGGAAACTATTGGAGCTTGGCTGGGAAGTGATGCCACATCCCCCATACAGCCCTGATCTAGCACCATCTGATTACCATTTATTTCGAAGTTTGCAGAATTCTTTGAATGGTAAAACTTTCACAAATGACGATGACCTTCACTCGCACCTGGTTCAGTTTTTTTCTGATAAGGACCAGAAATTTTATGAGCGCGGAATCATGCAGCTGAAAGAAAGATGGCAAAAGGTCATTGAGCAAAATGGAAAATATATAATTGATTAAAAACTATTCTTTGCTTAAGAAAAAAGCGTTTCATTTTATACTACAAAATCGAAAGTACTTAGTTGCCAACCCAATAGTTGTACGTCTTGTACATATTTCGACAATTAAATTATCATCTTCAGCACCTATTAAGCACAGTGTCGCACATGAAACTTCCAGTAAAGCTACACCTAACAAACCATGAAACACTTTATACGAAGATCAAATTAAAACGATGTTAGGTTGTTGGCATTTATAATTATTAATCTTATTAATGATTTCTTAGTCAAAGCGCGATGTTTGACGGTAACATTGCGAAACGAAGTTTTAGCAACGATTGGATATACGGACAGACATGGCATTCATATAGAAGTAGTGCAGCTATTCTGTGAATAACTGAATCTAAAATTTAAGCACAGTTTTGGGAATATGGAAACGTAAAACCTTTACCAAGACATTAGAAATTTGGTGAAGGCAATATAAAAATTGACGCCTTTTAACGTATTCAAGCAAATAACTATAGATTCTTCACATTAAGCAGATGCAGATATTAGTATCGACTATACAACCGTTAACAGAGAGCGATACAAACCGTCGAAACCAACTCTGTGAGCAAATATTGTACTTACTTGATACACATATTGTATCTTTAAAGAACATAATTATCTGACGAGTCTACATTTACTACAAACAGAGATGTAAACTGTCAAATCTGTAGCTACTGGACTACCACGAACTCCTACTGGCATCATAACAATTACACCCAACGTCCACAAAAGATTAACGTTTGAGAAAACATAATAAATAATCGTGTGGTGGGGCCTATTTTTTTAAAAAATGTTACTGAACAAAGTTACTTGGAAACACTATCGTAAATGAGCTACAAGCAGTTGTAGTTTTAGATCATCCTACTAATAAAGGAGGTTTTGTGCTGGCTCAGGAAATTCCTGTACTGGCTCAGGAGGCTCTGTGTTGTCTTAGGACAACACTTTGGAAATATAGTATTCAGTATGTATACAGATTGTTTCAGCTCCTCACCCTTGAAAATAAGCAGATCTTATCTTTAACAATTTTTCCAAATACATACTTTCCAGTTGAAAAAACTGGTGTTTGCAGCAAATATACGAGGGAGCGTTTTTATATTCGCGGAATGGGGGACAAGGGGTGGAAATAAAAAAACCAAATTATTTTTCTTTTTCAATATATTCACCTGCAAGACGGATACATTTTTCACATCTTTCAATTAATTTATTTATACCCTCATAAAAAAATGATTTCTCTTTATCTGCAAAATACGCCGAAACTGCCTCCTTGACTTCATCATCGGCAGTAAATTTTTTACCCCGCAGCTCTTTTTTCATTTTCGGAAACAGATAATAATCACTCGGGGCCAGGTCTGGGCTGTAGGGTGGGTGATTCACAATTTCGAAGCCCACCTTATGCAGGGCAGCTAACGCAACGCGGCTCTTGTGGACGGGCGCGTTGTCGTGCAAAAGCAGAACACCTTTTGTCAATTTTCCCCGTCTTTTCTCTTTAATGGCTTCTTTTAGTCGCTCTAATATTGAAGCGTAATATTCTCCGGTTATAGAAACACCTTTATCTTTATAATCAATCAACAATATTCCTTCCGAGTCCCAAAATACCGTTGCCATGAGTTTCCCAGCTGATTGTGACACTTTAAATTTCTCTCTGCATGGAGTCTTGTTTGGATTCAGATTCATAACGATGAACCCAAGTTTCGTCTCCAGTAACAATTCCACTCAATACACCATCCTTGTCTTCATTACAGAGGTCCAAAAATGCACGCGAACACTCTACGCGCTGTTGTTTTTGCGGCGGCGTGAGCATTCTCGGCACCCATCTTGCGCTGACCTTAGACATGCCGAGATGATCGTGTAGGATTTTAAAAATTGTTGTATCGGTTACTACAACCATTTCTGCGAGTTGTTTCTTCTTTAGTCGAGCATCTTCGAGTACAATTTGTTCAACTTTTTGGATAAGTGCTGGCGTGGTCACCTCAATGCTCCTGCCCGGCCTCGGATCGTCTTCAAGGGATTCCCTTCCTTGTTTAAATAAACTATGCCACTTGTACACCATGGTTTTTCCTGGACAAGAGTCGCCGTAAACCAATGACATCTCATTCATTATGGTCGCGACTGATTTTCCTTGCCTGGTAAGGAACTTTATAACGGCACGATATTCGATTTTTTCCATATTTCACTTTTCACTCCTGATTATGTTACTTGGTTGACGATAGCTCAAAGACTAACTGTCTAATAACAATGAAACTTCGTATTTATACTAATCATGAGTCGCTGCACAGGCCACGCCCCCAATGCGCCTACTCACCCCTCTACAACCCGCTCATTCCGCGAATATAAAAACGCTCCCTCGTATTTCTTTGTTGTTACAGCTTCTTTCAGCTCTACGTCAATGAAAGTAAACAGATCCTATCCTAAATGATTTTCCAAAAATCTTATCATCTATTGAAAAAGTCCCAGTTGTACATCTTTGATGTTTCATTTCAATCATCGTGATTTCTATAAACGCAACGACTCTTCACCTCTGTCAAAATCAAATAATTAATTTTTGACTACTGATGTTTCGTTTTTTTTGGGATTTAATCTTTTACTTTTAGTCTTTGTCGAATTGTCTCGTATCATACGACAATCCAAGTAAATTTTGCCATGATTCAATAAAGTTGGAAATTATCTTGGAATTCTACGGAGAAGTAATTTAACGCCACAGCGACTGAGTTAATAGAAACTATCGATTTAGCTTTCACCTTGTTGCAAAACTCGAAATTTCTCAGTCCAAATCTTATACGATGGCAATTATCATGATTATGGAAATGCATGTGGGATTCACAATATATAGTTCAACCTTCTTTATAGACTGTAGCGAATATCTGATACACTAATGAAATATTGGTACGAACATATATAAATCTGCATTCGTACAGACAGACATATACGTGGACTTGTTGTGCAAAAGCTGGTTGTGTGTAAATTAATAGAACGCCAGAGGATTTACCAGTCTTGTCGTTACCAGCGCCATTGTTGCAGTGACAAGGGGGAATCATTCGTGCACGACGCATACGTATGTACATATTTACCGAAGGATTATTTGTTGTAGAATTGATCTGACACGGCAATGGAACCGTCACGGTTATATTTCTCGTTTTATCTTTGAATATCAGTCATGCGGCTTCGGGATTATATTATAATGGTATTTGCACGGCAAACTCTGATTTAATATGGTTTATTTTTGGTCCTTTAAAGTTTCGGACACAAAACGAACGCTTTCGATTGTTTATTTAAAATAAATTTGAATGCAGAATGGAATGATTGTTTTTTAAATATTTTAACAGCGTAACCGACTATAAAAACAGTCGTGTTATTGTTATCTTCTTTTTTAAATTGAAAATGTTACAAAATTTCCTAAATTATAGATTTTAAATTAATAGGTACATAAATTTACGGTTATTATTATTATAAAATTAGCATTTAAATAACTTAAAAGAGATATTACAATAAGACCCTTAAATTGTTCTTCGCAGAGTTGTTAGTCAGGTCATTACTTTGTGAAATTCCATTACAGTAGGGGGTAAATAAAATACTAAAGAATAAATAAAACACTTTGTCTACATTTCACACTATATTATATGTTGGGTTGGCAACTAAGTACTTTCGGTTTTGTAGTATAAAATAAAACAATTTTTTTTAAACAAAGAATAGTTTTTAATCAATTATATATTTTCCATTTTGCTCAATGACCTTTTGCCATCTTTCTTTCAGCTGCATGATTCCGCGCTCATAAAATTTCTGGTCCTTATCAGCAAAAAACTGATCCAGGTGCGAGTGAAGGTCATCGTCATTTGTGAAAGTTTTACCATTCAAAGAATTCTGCAAACTTCGAAATAAATGGTAATCAGATGGTGCTAGGTCAGGGCTGCATGGGGGATGTGGCATCACTTCCCAGCCAAGCTCCAATAGTTTCTCACGAGTTGCCAAAGATGTGTGAGGCCTTGCATTATCTTGGTGGAAAACTACACCTTTCCGATTTGACAATTCTAGCCGTTTTTCTTTGATTGCTTCATCCAGTTTTATTAATTGTTGACAGTAAACATCAGAATTGATCGTTTGGTTCCTTGGAAGCAGCTCAAAAAACACAACACCTTTGTAATCCCACCAAACTGACTGATGATTCTTTTTAAGAAAGGGTCGGTTTCATTTCGCCTAAGGTGCATATCGCAAAAGTTGATTCTTTGTGTTAAATGAATTTCTTTCAATTCGTGAGGTAGCCAAATATCAAGCTTCGTAACTAGCCCAAGACATTTTAAATGTTTTTCAATTGTTGTGTGCGATACATGTAGCCTCTCCGCAACCTCTCGAACAGTTATATGACGATCCTCTTCAATTATGACTTTGATTTGTTCATCATCAATTTCAGTAGGTCGACCAGAACGTTGCTCATCTTTGAGGTAAAAATCTCCAGAACGGAATGACACGTGCGCTCTGTCAAGCAATTAGCACCATAAACTTCACATATCTTTTTGTGAGTCGCAGTAGCTTTCTTTCCTTTACGGAAATAAAATAGTAAAATATGTCGAAAATGTTCGTTTCTGCACTCCATTTAAAATTAACCCACAACTAATAGCTTTAATAAAAATCACGCACTTCTTGCTTCTGAAGTTACGTCAATGTGACTAGTATCACGCGACAAACGGTAAAGTACAGCACTAACATACGTTATACAAAAAATAAAGCAACGCTCTCTATCAGTAAAAACCGAAAGTACTTAGTTGCCAACCCAATATTACTGCGACTAGTTTCATCTGTTAGAACATTATCGAGCAAGTACAATACAGGTTGCAAATCTTCTATAGAATAGTATTTCAAATATGTTAGTGCGCACTTAAAAAAGCGATGAGATTTCCTTGGCCTTTCTTTTACGGAAACAGCACCGGTTAAATGCGCACCGTGATATACCACATTATAAATTTCTATATGATTTTATTTTTATGTTAAGTGTGTGCAACATTCCACAAAATATTGTAGACAATGAAGAATGTCGAAACTTTTGGGGGAAATACTTTCCGGAATTTAGATTGCCATCAAGAGATCAATTACAGTATAATTTTCCTCGGGTGAAAAACACGATTACGGATCAAATAAGAGTTGAAAGATCAAAAAATATGGCTAACGGTAGATGAGATAACGGATGTAAGAAAGAATAGTATTTTAAATGTGTTAGTGCGCACTTTAAAAATCTGTGAGATTTCCTTGGCTTTATTTTACGCAGTAGAATATTACAGAAGACAAACGCGGAAAGGATAGTAGAAACTATAAAACATACCTTTCGGAAGTTCAATATATCGGCAACCCAACTTGTAATGTTGGTTACAGATGGGGGTTTGAATATGGTTAAAGCTGGAAAGTTACTAAAACAATCTTATCTTCTTCATTTCACCTGCTTCCTCCATGCATGCCATTTTGTAGCTGAATTTATTAGAAACACTTATCGAAAAGTAGACCAAAAAAGTTTTTACTATAACTCCAAAACATATTTGTGAGTTTAAACAGGCTTGTCCGGATATTCCTATTACTATATCTAAAATATCAAAAGAGATAGGTATTAGCATGGGTAAAGTTCATAAGATATTAAAGAAAAATAAATACACATCCTATAAATACCAAACTCATCAGGAAATTTTTCATGCTGATCAACACCGCAGAATGGAATTTTGTGAAACTGTAGTAGAACGTGTTAATGCGAATGAACACTTCATTGAGACTATCGTGTTTACCGAAGAATCCACGTTTCCGTTGCACGGTAAACACATTCCGTCGAATCTTCGATATTGGTCTATTGAAAACGAGTATCGACAATTGAATACGGAGACACAGTATCCTGAAAAATTGAATGTTTGGGTTGGTATTTATGGAAATAACATTATTGGTCCATTCTTTATCGAAGGAAATTTAAATGTGGAAATATATTTGAATCTTCTTCGAACATTGTCCCTGCTTTGAGAACTATTAATCCCAATTTAGAGAACGTATGGTTCCAGCATGATGGTTGTCCGGCCCATGGAACTAGAATTGTTAATGAATATTTAAATAATATATTCCCCCAAAGAGCTATATCCAATAGTGGTACAATTCGCTGGCCACCAAGGTCACCAGACTTAGCCCCTAATGACTTTTTCATGGGGTTACATAAAATCATAGTTATATGGGCATCAAGACGAAAGAGCTAATAATTTGGAAGAATTACGGGTTAATATTGAACACGAATTCCAAATTATTAATCCTCTTGTACTGGCCAATGTTCGAAATGAATTTTATAATAGATTGGGGTACTGTTTAGCGCAAGCAGGAGGGGTATTTGAGAATGTAATTAATTGAATTTATTTTCTGTATTTAAAAAGTATTTTATAAGTTTTGGCAAGTTATATTTATTTTCTGTTTAAAGAATATTTTTTAAGTTCCGAGAAGTTATTTTATTTTTTAGCTTCTTTAAGAGTTTTTTTTTAATTTTTAAACGTTTTATTAGAAAACGTCTTTTAGTACAATGCGGAACTTATTGTAAAAATACCTAATTGTACAGCAAAATGTAATTATAATTTATTAATTTTTGGAGGTAAACAATTTGGACAGTCAGTGATAGACCTTCCGCCAAGTACCACGAAGAACTACTTAATCTGTATTCTGTAGTCAGTCGTTGTTGTGTTTCGACTGACTCGCGCCCCGCCACTTTATATTCTGATCGGCATTCGGTATTTAGACCCGAATATAATATGATACGGTGTTTGTAGCATTTTAATATGAAAGCACGGTATATTTCATATGTATGACTACGTCAAACAGAACATCCTAATATAACATGTTTTTACTTTATTAAATACAAAAAATCAATTGCACGAATTTCACAAAATATTTTTATAAAAAAAATAGTCAAATAATTATTTTTACTTTGCTGAACAATAATAAGATTAACGAAAATTTACATATTCATGAAGTTACATTATTGGCACCAAATTTCCCACACACATCTGCACATTTATTCAGTATTCCGCTGGTGTTTGCTTAAGGAAGCCAGCACAGCATATATGTGCATCCAAGTTTAAGCAAATTTTGTGCTTAGTTTGCCACTGGAATTAAGACGCAGACGCTTACAAGTACAACATAATTTTCTTCCTGGCGGCGAGACATTCTCTTAACAAGCGAGCTAACGAATTTATTCAATTAGATTGTAATTACCCCATATATATAATTGCGTATTGTATTTTAAGCTGTTACAAAAAATGCAATTCCAGACACGTCACGATAAATGTCAATTATTTCTGACTAACAAATTAAAGGATCAAAGTTATGGTTGCTAGTATTTCATAGATTTTATAAACGTCAACAGTGCGAAAATTTATTGATGAATTGTCCGATTTATGTTGTAATGATTTACATTTATGTTAAAATATATTATGAAGTTTGCAATAAACCGTTGACATGCTAGGGCAGACGCATCTATAAGTAAAAGTCATATACAAAGGGTACTAGAAAAGTTTTGCAATACAACTTTGTTTATTTAATTTTTTCCAAGTAATTTCTTCTACACTCAATACACATCTCCATCCTCCGAAACTAATCTTTAAATCAGTTCTGCCAAGTTTCACTAGAGAATAAAACACACTCGTTGTCCCAAGCCTGCAGAAGGTCCTCATCACTGGAAAATCGCCACCCTTTTAACTTCATTTTCACATGCAACAGTGCAAAGTCCCAGGGAGCAAGATCTGGACTGTAGGGAGGGTGCTCGAGAAGTTTCGATACTGTCGTGGTCAAATATTTGGTGCAGGCTTTGGCGCAGTGAGCTGGAGCATTATCGTGATGGAGGAACCAGGTGTCCATTCTTGACTTTGGTCGCAGGTTCTTCAAAGATCCAATGATTTTCGGCAGGCACTGTTCAGTATACCACCTAGCTGTGACTGCCTTCTGTGTGACTAAAACAGCGCGTTCCACAATTCCACTCGATTTAAAAAATACAGCTAACACTTTCTTCTTTACAAATCGGGATTTTCTGACAACTACGGATGTGTCCTCATCATCAAAGACTCAAACTTTGTTTTGAGCTTTAGTCGGCACATCATAATAGTACAGGCAAGTCTCATCACTTGTCACGCTGTTGTTCACATATCGAGATTGTGCCTTATTAAATTTTTTAGCATCGCCCGGCAGTAAGTAACGCGTTGTGTCATCTGCTCTTCAGTCAGTCGGCGTGGTTCCCAGAGAGAACAAAGTTTCTTCACGCCATGCAGAATCGAATGAATTTCTGGTGTATTTGGGCCTGAAGTACCCTCTATCTGTTGGTAGGCCACTCGCCTGTCCTCGCCAAGCATTTTCCTCACAGTAGTAACGTTTTCCCCCGTAACTGACGTGCGTGCCCTTCCCGGCCTTTCAGCATCCTACACAGTTAAATTTCGAGAGTGTTATAAACAAAGATTTCGATTTTACCAGATTAAGACAAATTTGTGATGGTGCGTGTATAGATCCGTTATCTATTTCTATAGATTATTTTAATTATGTGTGCAGCCATTTTCTAAATACGAGAGCATCTTTTCAACATGTCGTACGTTACTCTCCGAGACAAATGTGGAAACTTACATCATGTTGCAGACATTTTGTCAGTCTTATCCATTTTGCGCTACGCAACAACAGCTGTAAGTAATGTGTGTTATTTATAGAACAAAACATGCATGATGTAAATAGCGCATACAACGCAATGTCACCAGTTTTAATCGTACACTCGCCTTGTTACGATCCTGGCACGCGACAAAAATATCCAAGCTCTATACATAACACTAAATGCATAAGATTAGACAGTACTTACACATGTAAATATAGGAAAATAAAAATAAATTTATGGCGAGTTTTCCTCATACTTGCAATTTAAATAAATTGAAGATAAATTGTGTTTCTGTATAAATGTAGAAATACAGTGAAGTAAAAAACTAACGAATACGAAGATTCATTCGTAAAAGAACTAAGAGAGAAAATAATTACCCATTATACCGGTATATAAGTTATATAATCACAATAATCATTATAGCAGTGTTAAATTTATAATAATAATAATTTATTTAAATAATAATAAGTATTTATAGAATTAACTTGGCAGCCTTGTTTGTAAATTATTTTATCAGTGTAGAACTTTAGTGCCGAAGACGCAGAAAAGTCAGAACTGACAAGAGATATATTTCAAGCGAATTATGCCTAAGAAAATAAAGTAAAATACTGAAACTCGAACGTACAATGACTAAATTTATTATAAGTTTCATACATACAGCCAGTCACAAAAGTGTTTGCACACCCCGTCAATGTTGAATATCATGAACCGTGAATATCAAGCAACTCCAGAAATCTCTAACAATATGAAAATTGCTATTATTTACAACTGCAAAGAATTTGCTAAATATTTTGACATCGAATGTAACAAAAGCATTCGTAGACTTTTTTGTATTTTACCGAACCATAAATATAGAAGATATTTCATAAATCACCTTCGTAGTATCACGTATGTGTGAAAAATAACGAAAATAGAAAGCACAGATGGAATTTGATATTGGAGAAAAAGTATATTAAAAAACATAAAGAGGACTTCAAAGAAAAAACTGGTTAACATCATTAATAGTTACCTATTGTAAAGCATTAAGCATAAGAAGGTAGGTATTAACATCGCTAATGAAGGGTTTTTACGTGACACAACTCCGTTATACAGTATACGACAGGAGAGTTGGCGAGCGATGGAACTAAGTTTGCGCAGTGTCATAAGACATTATTGTATTATGTGCGCAACTAAGTTCTCGCTGTTTTTCAAGAGATGGCTCCAGTAGTAAGTGCTGGTCGATTGTAAAATAACCAAAACGTCATGAACTAAGCTTAAACATATGGTAAACAAATCGCTTTGACACACTAGTGATTTTGTTTTTGCGTCATATACTTTTGGTTGTGTGAAAATGTCTGATTTTGTGCCAAATAATCGTCATTTGCGGGAAGTGTTGCTTTTCTTCTTTCATTCGATGAAAATACGGCTGAAGCGCATCGAGAACTCCAAAAAGTTTACGGAGATGCTGCTCTAAGTGAAACAACGTGTTGTGATTGGTTCCGTCGCTACAAAGACGGTGATTTCGATGTTGACGACCGTTCGCGTGAAGGAAGACCAAAAACCTTCGAAGACGCTGAACTGGAGGCATTGCTCGATGAGGATCCGTGCCAAACGCAAAAAGAGCTTGCTTCAGCCAAGCCATTTCCCAGCGATTGCATGCGTTGGGAATGATTCAAAAACAAGGAACTTGGGTATCTGATGATTTGAAGCCAAGAGACGTTGAGCGTTGTTTTTTCGCCTGTGAACAACTGCTCCAGCGGCAAAAAAGGAAGGGTTTTCTTCATCGCATCGTTACGGGTGATGAAAAATGGATTCATTACAGCAACCCAATGAGAACAAAATCATGGGGACTGCCCCATCATGCTTCTACGTCGTCGGTTCGGTCGAATATTCACGCTGCGAAGGTTTTGCTGTGTATTTGGTGGAACCAAGGCGGTGTTATTTATTATGAGCTGTTGAAACCGAACGAAACCATCACTGGGAAACGGTATCGAACTCAATTGATGCGATCGAGCCGAGCACTGCGCGAAAAGCGGCCACAATACGAGCAGAGACACGAACAAGTGATTCTACAGCATGACAACGCTCGGCCTCACGTTGCCAAACCCGTTGAAACCTACTTAGAAACGCTCAAATGGGAGGTCCTACCCCACCCGCCATATTCCCCAGATATTGCGCCGTTCGATGGCACATGGTCTGGCTAATCAGCAGTTCCGCTCATATGAAGACATCTCATAATGGCTTGATTCGTGGATAGCCTCAAAAGACGAACACTTCTACCGTGACGGTATTCGAGCTCTGCCAGAAAGATGTGAAAAAGTTGTCGCTAGCGATGCGCAAAATTTTGAATGATTCATTTGTAAACATTTTTTCACAATAAAATTGCATTTTCATCAAAAAAACAGCGAGAACTTAGTTGCGCACCTAATATAATTTAATTACTTATTTATTAAAAGATGTCTACGGATAGACTAGATAACAGAGCAGAAATATTAATAGAAAATTTATTGATTTTCTATTAATATTTAACTAACAGATAATTACTTTGCAAAAAATAAGTTTTTTCTAGTAATTTTTATCCGAATTTATTGAATATTTAAACAATATTTCAACTATTATTATGGTACGGACTATTATTAACAGACCTTGACCCAAACAAGATATTATGTCACTGTTCTAATATTGAAGTAGGCGGTGATATTTGGCTCTAGTTTTGTTCGTCAATTATTTACAAATTAAACAATTCTTAATTTCACCTGATGTATCTAGGGAAGATATTATTAGGACAATGTTATAAATATATTTCATTTATTAATACTGAAACGTTACTATCTACTCATTATATCGAAAGAATTAATTTTGGGGTAGTAGAAGGTTAGATATTTTTATTACACTTTTGTTTCGGAATATATAAAAATGAATAATGCATTAATAATAAAAAAAATACATTGCTCTGATATATCGAAAATATACCGGCTTTCAATTGCTTTTTCTTTCACTATTAAGTTTGCCATTAAAAATTCATTTCATGCATAAAATGATGTTTATAAATTTAAAAGTTTAATGTAGTTAAGAAGTTAAGGGAAGTGTTAAAATTTAACATATTCAGAGTAAATATTTAATGGGCAGCTTCAGTCTGGAGACAATCAAAGTTGAAGAACTTATATAAGTAGTCGATGGATAGAAAGTGCCAACGATTTCCTTGAATTTAGGAATTGAAACTTTTAATGGACAATTAAGGAGAAACTTTTCTAATTGCAATATATCCGGCTTATATCGGGTAAGTCTTCGATAAGTAAGTTTTTAACCATCGGGGCGCGATCGATATTGTTACTCGATATATTGCTTCAATTTAATATGTCCATGATGTACAAAATGACAATGTTTATTTGGCGAAAGATATGGACTGGCCTTTTTATAACATAGTCATCTAATGGATTATATATTGTCAAAAGAAGTAATACAACAAATTTGAAATAAAACAAACAAAATAAAAACGAAATTGATTTTCTTTTATTTGGAATCGTTGACCACGAATTTTATTCCTCACGTATGGGAATAAAAAGAAATCACATGCTGCTAAATCACGGCTGTACGGAGGATGACTCATCAATTCAATGTTTTGCCCGGTCAAATATTCAATTTTTCGACTCTCTCAACTATGAGAGCTCGCATTGTCATTGTGGTGAATGATCTGTCGTTTTCGGTTTGTCTTCCTTATTTCTTCAAAAACTTTTGGCGAACAAATAGTTGTGTACCATTCGGAATTGATCGTTCCACAACTCTTTAAAAGCACGGTTGCAACGTGACCGGTTTTTCCGAAAAAACAGGCGACCATTTGTTTTGATGTGCTTCGAGCGCGAACAATTTTTGTTGATTTTAGCTCATCTTAGAATACTCGCCCAGTTACTTACGATCGAGCTCATAAGTATAGATCCAAGGTTCATCACCTGTGACGGCTGTATAAATGTTTTTTGAAGCACCGCCATTGTATTTTTTGTATATTTCTTGGCACCAATCGACGCGAGTCCTTTTTCGAGCGGTTGTCTAATTATGTGATACCCAACGTGAACATAGCTTCTTAGCTGGTGTTACTAATACCTAGAGATGCCTCGATCTCACGGTATGTCACATGACGGTCTTGCATTATCAATTCAAACACGGCATTATGTTTCGACACAACAACATTTGTAGGATGACCTTCACGAAATTCATCGTCCAAAGAACATCGTCCAAGTTTGAATTTACTATACCAACGATATACTGTAGTTTTCGATGGTACTTCATCACCATATATAGAATTCAGTTCGTCGATGCATTCTTGTTGAGATAATCCACGCCGAAGGTTATGAAAAATAATTGCAGAAAAATGTTTGCAAGTTAATTCCATAAAATTTTCAAGTTACTGTCAACAATAGAAATAGCGACCGGATAATAAAACTGTCGAGGTAAATATATTGTCAAGAATAACAAACTTGACGATGCAATCATCAGATCAGAGGCAGCACTAACAGTGTTGCTGGTTCCCGAAATATAAACGGCCACCCTCGTACATAATTCTGTACAACTCTGAAACTAAAAGCAGCGACATAAAATTTGTTGTCCAAATATTAGACACAATAAGAGTCATTTAATTATTATTGTGTTCACATTACCATAGTAACTTGTATAGTATACACATGCATATGTTAATTTAAGGGCATACAAGTATGCCTACATATGTATTTAATTAAAATATATTCACACTACTCTATCTGCATGTTGATGTTAAACATTGATCGACATAGTTTATAATATAACGGGGTCAAAATTGTAAAGATGAGCCCCTACCAATGGTTTTGTTAACACACTGAATGTAACCAGTATGTCAAATAAAATTCCCTGGATAAATATAATGAAAATGTAGGCTAACGTAACTAGTTATTGTAATTGGTTTCAGAATGCTTTAAAATTAAATTTAAGTAGGTTGTATTGCAAAATATTTATTTTGAATTAGTCTTATAAAAACTTGAATTTAAAAATTAAAGTTCTAGACATACTGGTCCATCCAAAATTTCAAGCATTCAGTTGTACGTAATATTGCTTGACGGTGGGCGTTTATGGTACAACTAAATTTTGAAAAAGCTTTTTAATTTTTTACGAACTCTATTTTCGCTTTCACACATGTATTGTGTTATAAGAAAAGTTATTAATTATGGTAGAAACTAATAACGAAATATCTGCCTGTAGGAGCGAAACCAAATCCCAATCTTTCACTTGTCGAGTAGATGATTTACCATTAAAATATCCACATAATAAATAAGGGGTTTTCCAATAAGAGTGATACAATAATTTCTTAACAAAACCACCCTTATTGTTAAGAAAATTCAAAAGTTTTTTATTTAATGTGAAGTACAATCGATACAATTAAGTTCTAAATAAAACGTCATTCAAATGGGCTCCACGTCTTCTTCTGCAGGAACGAATTCGATGAACGCAATTTTCGAGCACTTTTTTCACTAAATCTAGTCGTATGTCATGAATGGCACGTTCAATATTGACTTGTAAAGCTTGAAGAGAGTCTGGTTTATTTTGATAGACCAATGACTTCAAATAACCCCACAAGAAATAGTCTAATGGTGTTAAATCACGACTTCTCGGAGGCCATTCAATATCACAATTTCTTGAAATAATCGAATCTCCAAACTGTTATCGTAATAATTCTATTGTTGTATTTGCTGTGTGGCACGTAGCTCCGTCTTGTTGGAACCAAATGTTGTCAAGATCAACTTCTTCCAATGTCGGCCATAAAAAGTTGGTTATCATCACTCTATACCGCTCTCCATTGACAGTAACGGTGTTACCAGCTTTATTTTGAAAGAAGTACGGACCGATGATTCCACCATACCAAATACCACATCAAACTGTCAATTTAGGTGAATGTAATGGTTTTTCATAAATAATTTGTGGATTTTCTTCGCACCAGAATCGACAGTTTTGTTTATTTACCACACCATCCAGATGAAAGTGAGCCTCATCAGAGAAGATGATTTTCTTAAAAAAATCGTTATCGTTTTCAAGTTGTTAAAAGGCAAAATCAGCAAATTCACGACATTTACGGTGGTCCAGTGGCTTCAGTTCTTGAGTGAGAACAATTTTATAGGGATGCAAACCCAAATCCTTTCTCAAAATCCGCCAGGTTGTGGTTTGAGACAGTCGCAATTGTTGAGAACGTCTTGGAATCGACAAATTACGGTCTTCAGTAACACTTGCCTGAACGGCAGCAGTATTTGCATTACTTCGAGCATTCTTTGTCTTATTGGCACTTGAAAATTATGTAAAGAAAATGTAACCTCAAAATTTTTAACAATTCGACGAATAGCGAGCACACTTGGACGATTATTACGACCATAAAATGGCAAAAGCGCACGAAAAGTTGCAATTGGAAAACGATTATTTTGATAATAAAACTGAATAATTTGTAAACCTTGTTCTAGCGTATATCTCTCCATGATGAAATTGTAAACACTACTGAATACAATGAAAAACAAATGACAGATCTTGACATATTACAAATGGCCGAAATGTAATTTCAAAATTATATCATCCCTACTGGAAAACCTTATACATATATACACAAATACGTTACCTTGATGAATAATAGTATTTTAACGCACAGTGGAATTATGGCATAATAAATGAATTAAAGTTCAAGATTTTGAGTAAACTTTATGGTAAAACATCCACCCGGCAAGCGGACGATTGGAGTTCGATTCTCCACCTGAAGGCAGAAATTTTTTATTTGTCAAATTTATTTTTCTGGTTTCTAAAGGATTGTAACTTACAACCAAGTCTTTCAGAATAGATTCCACATTTCGAGTAGCATCAAAAATTTTTCTTTAATTAAACCAGGGCAGTATCCTCCATTCCTTAATGGATCAGTGCAAAAGTAAAGGATGGAAGGCATTTGTATTCTCTTTAATGATGGTAATACAAATCAAAGTAAATTGAAGAATTTACCAAAAATATAGGAAATTAGTGAAAGACTGCATCAGGTCAAAAAGTACCTCAAAATCACTTACTAAGTGATTTTTACAATTCGATGTTATTGATGGTATAAGGAAACACAATTGCAAGCCTTTTTGGTGTTAAATCATATTCCTTCATTCGAAAACATTAAGTAATAATTTGCAAATTATATACCCAACACATGTAAAGCATTCAAACGACTGGTGGACGACGAATGGTGAATCAAAAAGTTCTGCAAAAGCCCTACGAAAATGCTCTCTTTTTGGAGATACTTGCTTATTCCACTTACTAATTTTCGAATCACATTAATAACTTAGAGAAACTAGAAAAGATATGGATTAGGATTCATTTAGGACGAGCAACTGAAACGACGATGCGGACGAATTCGCGAAAAATTGAAGAAAATATTCAGTAAGTTGCATAGAAATCAAAACTGAATCACTTAAAATAAATACCTCATTTGAAATACATTAAATATTGCCGCCAGTGACATGAAAAATCTTCTGCAAGTATTGGGTTGGCAACTAAGTACTTTCGGTTTTGTAGTATAAAATAAAACACTTTTTTTTAAACAAAGAATAGTTTTTAATCAATTATATATTTTCCATTTTGCTCAATGACCTTTTGCCATCTTTCTTTCAAATGCATGATTCCGCGCTCATAAAATTTCTGGTCCTTATCAGCAAAAAACTGAACCAGGTGCGAGTGAAGGTCATCGTCATTTGTGAAAGTTTTACCATTCAAAGAATTCTGCAAACTTCGAAATAAATGGTAATCAGATGGTGCTAGATCAGGGCTGTATGGGGGATGTGGCGTTACTTCCCAGCCAAGCTCCAATAGTTTCCCACGAGTTGCCAAAGATGTGTGAGGCCTTGCATTATCTTGGTGGAAAACTACACCTTTCCGATTTGACAATTCTGGCCGTTTTTCGTTGATTGCTTCATCCAGTTTTATTAATTGTTGACAGTAAACATCAGAATTGATCGTTTGGTTCCTTGGAAGCAGCTCAAAAAACACAACACCTTTGTAATCCCACCAAACTGACAGCATGATCTTTTTTGGATGCAATTCAGCTTTCGATGTGGTTTGAGCTGGTTTATCGTGTTTGCTCCATGATCGTTTTCGAACTATGTTACTGTACAGGACCAATTTTTCATCACCAGTGATGATTCTTTTTAAGAAAGGGTCGGTTTCATTTCGTCTAAAGTACATATCGCAAAAGTTGATTCTTTGTGTTAAATGAATTTATTTCAATTCGTGAGATACCCAAATATCAAGCTTCTTAACTAGCCCAAGACATTTTAAATGTTTTTCGATTGTTGTGTGCGATATATGTAGCCTCTCCACAACCTCTCGAACAGTTATATGACTATCCTCGTCAATTATGACTTTGATTTGGTCATCATCAACTTCAGTAGATCGACCAGAACGTTGCTCATCTTTGAGGGAAAAATCTCCAGAACGGAATTTTTTATACCAATTCTGACACGTGCGCTCTGTTAAGCAATTAGCACCATAAACTTCACATATCTTTTTGTGCGCCGCCGCAGCAGCTTTCTTTCCTTTACGGAAATAAAATAATAAAATATGTCGCACTACGCACTACTTGCTTCTGAAGTTACGTCAATGTGACTAGTATCACACGACAAACGGTAAAGTACAGCACTAACATACGTTATACAAAAAATAAAGCAACGCTCTCTATCAGTAAAAACCGAAAGTACTTAGTTGCCAACCCAATAGAATGATTTTGCCAATATTTCTAGTTACATTTTTTTGGTTATTTTTATGGCAAAGCTGTAAATATTCCTTTCTAATTGTCGCCGTATTCAAATTGAAAAGCTAATTCCGAAATATTATTCCAGAATTTATAAATTTCTCTAAGATTTAATTTTATATACTCCGGTCAAGGTTATGTGTGGGGGGGCGGGAGTGGGAGGCACGTGTGCCTCCAAAACTCTTCGAAATTTATAATCAAAGATATCATATTGCTTACGTTCCCTTTATATTATACATATATGTATGTATATATGTTTACGAAGTTTCCTAAGTTTATCCGCCAGGATGCGTCTTACTTTAACGTCCCAGCAATATATTTGATATCTTTGATGTGTTCTGAAATATAAATTCGGTATTTTCGCGAAGCCAATTTCGATTATACATAATTGGGTGTCATCCTCATTACAACTAAATGTACTTTATTTATCGACATTAGCTTTCAGCCCTTTTACTTTAATAAAAAGTTATACAAATGAACTAGTATAAATAAATTGGGTCGAAAAGTTAAAAAAAATCCTTACCACACAATGTTTGTATCTTAGATACGTACTTTGAAAACTAAGTTGTCGTCTTCTGTTGAAAATAAGAACATTGTTGAATATGGGCTTATAGTAAAACTACACACACACACGTACTCACAAATCGTGGCTTTCGAAAAAACAAAATAGAAAAGAGGACGCCAATTTAAATTACAGTGTCAGAAAAATTATTATTCCCGTTGAAAATTATAAATCAATTATTAAAAGTAAACAATTTAATAGTAAAAATTTTATGAATAACTGAGAAGAGATACTTTTAAATTAAAATTCATCTTTTATACGGTTCCGGTGACGTATAATCTCAGAAACACTTATTGTACAAGACTCAAGTCCCGGATTAAATTGAAAAAGATTGTATTTTTATTCAATCCAAAGGAACGTAATCCTTGGAACAAATCTTATTATATTGAAATTCGAAGAATCTTATTACTAAGATTACTTGTTTATGAAGTGTAAATATTTACTTATAATCTGTACCCTGGTTATGATATCTTTCGAATCCTTCAAATTCTGTTTTTCCAAGATATTAAGGGATTTTTATCGTGGGAAACAGAATATGTGACACCATCTCTTCTGAGAGCAAAAGATACCTGAATAATAATACGAG
Organism: Dermolepida albohirtum; assembly: GCA_031893035.1. Classification (NCBI taxonomy): domain Eukaryota; kingdom Metazoa; phylum Arthropoda; class Insecta; order Coleoptera; family Scarabaeidae; genus Dermolepida; species Dermolepida albohirtum. The sequence continues at coordinate 15,026 of JAVIWB010001422.1, read as the reverse complement.
TACAATGATTAGATTTCTAATATATTTAATTCATTTAATAATATTCTTATTTTTAAAAGAAAGGTCTAATGTTATTTATTATAAATTTAAACAAGAAACATTTACTTACTGAGAGTATACTATCTAGATTTTTTTAATAGTTAATATATGTATTCATTTAACATAATAATCGGATTTATAAAATAATTGAAAGGTTTTATTAAAAGTATAAACGTAACCAAAGTTTACTTACCTTAAAACATTATATTAATCTTTCCACAGTTTCTTTATATAGTTGTAACATTAAGGTATCTATTATTAATATTCTTAATTAATAATTACTTTCATAATTTTAAATTTATAGTAGTTAGACAACCTTTACCACAGATTATGTGTGAAATACGAGGGTAGCCATTTATATTTCGAGAACTGGCAACACTGTTAGTGTTGCCTCCGATCTGATGAATGCATCATGAAGTTTGACATTTTTGACATTATATTTACCTTGACAGTTTTATTATCCAGTCGCTATTTCTATTGTTGACAGTAACTTGAAAATTTTATGTCAGCGAAAAATTAACTTGCGAACATTTTCGTGCAATTATTTTTCATAACTTTCCGCGTGGATTATCTCAACAAGAACGCATCGACGGGTTGAATTCTTTATATGGTGATGAAGCACCATCTAAAACTACAGTATATCGTTGGTACAGTGAATTCAAACTTGGACGGCGTTCTTTGGACGATGAATTTCGTGGAAGTCATCTCAAAAATGTTGTTGTATCGGAAAACATTAATGCAGTATCTGAATTGATAATGCAAGACCGTCATGTAACACACCGTGAGATCGAGGCATCTCTAGGTATTAGTAACTCCAGCGTCCATAAGATCTTGAATGAACATTTAGCGGCTAAGAAGCTATGTTCACGTTGGGTACCACATAATTTCACAACAGCTCAAAAATGGACTCCCGTCGATCGGCGCTAAGAAATGCACAAAAAATACAATGGCGGTACTTCAAAGATTTGTAAAGTCGTCACAGGTGGTGTATCTTGGATCTATACATATGAGCCCGATAGTAAATAGCAATCGACTGTATGGATATTCCAAGATGAGCCAAAACCAACAAAAGGTGTTCGCGCTCGAAGCACATCAAAATAAATGGTCGCCTGTTTTTTCGGAAAAACCGGTCACGATGCAACCGTGCTTTTAGAGAGTTGTAGAATGGTCAATTCCGAATGGTACAAAACTAATTGTTTGCCATAAGTTTTTGAAGAAATAAGGGAAACAAACCGAAAACAACAGATCATTATCCAGGACAATGCGAGCTCTCACAAGTCGGTTCAAACAATCGAATATTTGACCAGGCAAAACACTGAATTGATGAGCCATCCGCCATGCAGCCCTGATCTAGCACCTTGTGATTTCTTTTTGTTCCCACGCGTGAAGAATAAACTTCGTGGTCAACGGTTTTCTACGCCAGAAGAGGCAGTTGAAGCATTCCAAACTCATATTTTGGAAATACCGTCTTCACAGTGGCACCAATGCTTTTCGGATTGATTTAAACGAATGCAAAAATGCATTGATTTTCAAGGAGAATATTTTGAAAAGCAATAAAACTGTTTTCGAAAATAGAAAGCTTTTTTGTTTGCTATTCCCGAAATATAAACGGCTACCCTCGTGCATACCCTCTTCTAAAAACATATTTGTTTCACCTCGCATAAGTTATTAAAAAAAAGCACATTCTTTAATTAAGAAAAAAGATAGTACAATTTCAGTAATTCTCTGAACTCATTTTACATTCTTATGGCGCTAATGCGTGAGTGGAATGGGACTTACGTTTTTGCTAAATTAGTAATCCACCCATACTTTCCAGAATGCACTTAATAAATTTCCAGCTCGTTGTAACGCCTGGAGGAACACAATTCATATAGATAGAGCTGTGCAGTGCCTTTCCTCCGGAATAAATTATTTCAGAATTTTCTCATTTGACAAGTACACGAGACATGATAATATAATTCTGCAAATGTTTATTCGCGCGTAATGCTTTTGTATGCATTTTTCGTTAATTAATTAAGAAAGCATGCATATGGAACAATTCGTTCTTAATTTCACTAATCATATTTCATAATTCTGTTTTATGTTTGCCATTTATAAAGACACTAAAGAATATAATTCTTTATAACTACAAAATTGTAATATACGTATTGGTTTTTCTATGTGAAACGTGGAGAATAATTTTACTAAAGAATGAAACCTCAATGTTACTGTAAATATTTAAATTCAATAGAGTAATTTTAATAAGAAGAAAAACTGATACACGTATATTGAAATTATACGCGGGTGGTCCTAGAAGTACCCTTCCCAACAAAGAAAACACAAAAATTTTGGAAAGAAATCTATTTACTTTTCAACATAATCTCCTTTCAGCTCCATACACTTTTCCCAGCGATGTTCGATAAGTTCGATACCCTTTTTACAATAAGAAATGTCTTGCTCCTTAAAATGGCGATTAACTGCCAACATCACTTCTTCATCGTTGGAAAATCTTTTACCACTGAGCTATTTTTTCAAGTTTGGGAATAGAAAATAATCCGACGGGGTTAAATCTGGCGAATAGGGTGCATGAGGCAGCAATTCAAATTTTAATTCATTAATTTTGACCATTGCAATCGAATTTGTGAGCTGGTGCATTCTCTTGATGAAACAACACTTTCTGCTTAGCCAAATGCGGCCGTTTTTGCTTGATTTCTTCGGTCAAACGTTCCAATAAGTTAGCATAATACTCGCCGTTGATAGTTTTTCCTTTTTCAAGATAATTAATGAAAATTATTTCACGTGCATCCCAAAAAACTGATGCCATGACTTTGCCTGCAGATCAAACAGTCTTCGCCTTCTTTGGAACCGATTCGCCGTTTCAAGTCCATTGTTTTGATTATTCTTTTGTCTCGAGTGTGAAGTGATGGACCCATGCTTCATCCATAGTTATGAAACGGTGCAAAAAATTTGCTTTGTTGCTGTGAAATTTCGCTAAATACTCAATTGAAACATCTTCACGACACTGTTTTTGCTCGAGTGTGAGCAAACGCGACACCTATCTTGCAAACATCTTTCTCATATTTCATTTATATCCAAATTTTCAGATAATATGCGATAAATCGCACTTTTCGAAATGCCTACTATGTCGGTTGGGTCGCGCACTTTCAGTCGACGAACATATAGTATCGCTTTGTGGATTTTCTTTACCATTTCTGGAGTCGTCACCTCATTTGGTCGACCATTGCGATGCTCGTCTTGGCAGCTCGTACGGCCTCGTTTAAACTCTGCTACCCAATATTTCACTGAATCCAGTTTAACTTTTACATCGGTTGGGCTGAGGTCTTTTAAATAACAGTATTGTATCACGTAACGATGACCAATTTTCTCCATTTTTACAAATTCACTGAAAACATTCACTATTGATGGCTGCCAAACAATAACTCGTCTTCAAATTTGAAACATATGCTTTATAGATTGTGTACTTTCTAATACAGTGATATTTTTCTTACTTATGGGGCCACCTTAGTAATATATGTATTGGTTGTGAAAAGTAGGAAATAATTTTATTAGTTAGGAAAAAACCCAATGTTTCTGTAAATATTTACAATTCAATAGGGCGATATTCTGATATAAAGAAAAAAATATACAAATATTGTAAAAGTTATACATTAAAAAATCGACTTGTTATTCTGATATTAAGAGCAACGAATTACGTATTTAAACGGCTTCGTTCTATCAACAAAATATGTAAATAGTAATAATCTTTATTTGTATAGCCACAAACCGAGAATTTTATGATTTACTATGATGCATTTTACGTACCTAATACAAGTAACGTTGGATAAATAAATTGGTCTTAATAAAATGAAAAAATTAAGAATTACACAGGGTAACAAAATGAAAAAAAAAAATTTGGTGCCGGAAATCTAACATCTGATTTTAGATGTTTTTAATGTGCTGATTCCAAAAATGCCACCAGATTTTTTCTATCAGCTCTAGTTTTTGAGATACAGGTTACAGGTTAATTGATATTTTTTTCTGATAAAGGACAACAAATAAAGAGATAAATATGTACTTAATCGTCAAAATAGAAACTTCCCAGAATGTAATTAGTCAAATGGAGACCTGGAATTGTCCCTGACCCAATGTTCCTATACTAGGAACTACTCAATACACTGCTCTTAATTACTTTTATACCTGTAATTACCTATGACCCGATCCTTCTATACCTGCTTGGCTATACTGGATTTAGTATATTACTGAGTTTTCCCAGGTAAAGTTGTGCTATCATTTTGTGTAAATTTTGGTAGTTTTGTAGTATCAAGACACTAAACTGAAACAATGGCATCCACAAGCAGACGTACTTGTGTAAATCATCCCGATGTTTTTTGTTATGTGTGTGGTGAATACACTTTGAAAGAGAGCAGAAAAACGATTTCTGACTTTGTGAAAAGAGCTTATCTTGCCTATTTTAGCGTTCATTTAGGAGATCAAGATAAATCTTGGGCCCCACATTTCATATGTAAAACATGTGTTGAACATTTGCGACAGTGGACAACTGGAAAGACGAAGTGCCTAAAGTTTGGTGTACCAATGGTTTGGAGAGAACCGCGAAACCATCATGACGACTTCTATTTTTGTCTCGTTAATATTAAAGGCATAAATAGAAACAATAGACACAAATGGACATATCCTGATCTAGATTCTGCAAGAAGGCCTGTAGCGCATTCAGAAGAAATACCCGTTCCATCATTTAGCAGTCTACCCGAACTGACAGAAGATGATACAGAAACATCAATATCTGACGAAGTTCAAAGAATTCAATCAGAAAACGACAGCGATTTTAAAGCAGATTTAGCAACTCCGCAATGTTTCAATCAAGAGGAACTAAACGATCTTATAAGAGACCTGAATCTCTCAAAGGAATACGCTGAATTACTTGCAACCAGATTAAAAGAAAAAAGTCTACTTTGTCCAGGTACTAATGTTACATTTTATCGTAAAAGAGATAAGGATCTGCTGCCTTTTTTCGCTCTGGATAATGACTTGGTATTCTGTAACAATATAAAAGGGCTCTTAGAAAAAATGGGTTTGCCTGAATACACTCCAAATGATTGGCACCTTTTTATTGACAGTTCAAAACGTAGTTTAAAATGTGTTCTTTTACATAACGGTAACAAATATGGCTCAATTCCTATTGGTCATTCTACTACCATGAAGGAAGAATATGAAACAATTGCATTAGTTTTAAGAAAAATCAAATACGAAGAACATCAGTGGGCAATTTATGTCGATTTAAAAATGGTTAACTTCTTCCTTGGACAGCAGAGTGGTTATACAAAATATACTTGTTTTTTGTGCCTTTGGGACAGCAGAGATAAAAACGAGCACTGGGTTAAAAAAAAATGGCCTTCAAGAGATGTCATGATTCAAGGAAAACAAAATGTGATCAACGAGCCTTTGGTTGCAAGAGAAACAATTTTACTTCCGCCCTTGCATATCAAGCTAGGCTTAATGAAGCAATTTGTAAAGGCTTTAAATCGAGATGGAAATTGTTTTGGTTATTTATCACGTAAATTTCCTGGCATTAGCACGGATGAACTAAAAGCTGGTATATTTGATGGTCCTCAAATAAGGCAACTTGTTAAAGATCCACAATTCAAGTTGTACAAAATTTTCTTGGCAATCATAAAGCAGAGAATTACGTAGAATTAGTGGAAACTATGCTTTCAAGTTTTAATATTCTCGGCTGTAACATGAGTATAAAAGTTTACTACCTCCACAGCTACCTAGATCGTTTTCCAGAAAACTTAGGTGATTGTAGTGAACAACAGGGGGAAAGATTCCATCGGGACATTAAAACTATGGAAGATCGTTATCGAGGACGATGGGATAGCCACATGATGGCGGACTACTGCTGGAGCCTTCAGCGAGACTGCCCTAGTAAACTCAATTCTAGAAAGTCGTATAAGAGAAAATTTTTATGTGATTAGTGACTAATGTAATTATGTAAATTAAGTTTTTGCAATAAATACTTAAATCCATGTGTCTTTGTTTTTTTAACTGTCAATAGCAATATTATATATTATAACATTTATAACGTAAAATATATACACAATTTTTTAAAAAAATCTCAAAAACTAGATCTGATAGACCAAATCTGAGAACTTTTTTACATTCTGCATCCAAAAATTACCCAGGAACAGTTAAAAAATCGCAGGCACCAAAATGTGTGTTGGCCTGTGTTATATTACGCATTTAATAGTATACAGGGTTGTCAAAAATTCACGGATAATCATCAGCTAGGGCGATTCTATGATTAATTCTGAGTCGATAATTTGGCAACATGGGATAAAGCACTCAAACGAGTAAAACGGAAAAAATACCATTAGAGAAAAAGCCTGACGTGGAAAAATAGGTTAGGTATTCGAAATGACCGCGTCGAGTTTAGTTAAAAAAGAAGTCAGATTACAGTCAACAGAAAAAAAAAATTTAATTGCAGGCATGTGTTATTGAACGCAGAAGTAAATGTCTTACTAGTTGTTATTTAACACATTAAATAACATTTAACAGAAATGCTATACAAGCATTGTTCGTATATATCTCATGTAGAATAAAACATATATCCTTTTCGAAACAATTGATTTTTATATTTAGAAAAGAAAAAATTAATGAATGCCTAATGTTAATTTCACGTACTTCTTAAAATAACAAAAAAAAAGAGTATTCTGACTCTGAAATCGTTTAGAATTTTAAATTAATATATTCAACTATGGGTTTTATGAAGACATAAAACATAATTTCCCTTTTGCTTCCAAAATATTTTCTTTTCTCTAAAAGGAATTGCTATTTTTATTTTCATTTTATGGAATATTTGTATTTTATGAGCACATAAATTTCCCGGTATGTGTTAATGAAATGGAACTAAAATATCCGTTCTTGTAGCTACTCTATGTGCTTAGATGTAACTCATTACTTTAATGTCCCACCCCTTTATTTGTTGTACAATCATTTCCGAAATTCTAACAATTATTGTAAAAGGATTGAAATGGATATTTAGCTAAATATAAAAAGTCTATTATATGTATGAAATTATTAAAAATACTCATATAAACAAAATATAAGTCTTACCATTGTATTTTAACATTCAAATAGGTTATTTAAATTGTTGATAGCTTCAGTAATGTTATTTGAAATTAATTTAGAATTAATTTGTATTTCGAATACTCTTCGATACGTATTTTTTTTCTAAATTTAGGTGTTTCTTTTTACAAACTGTATTTGACATAGAAATATAATCTATAATAAAAATCCTTAAATTAAGGGAAAATATATATATATAAATAATGAAAAATTCTGCGAAAATAATGTATATGGATTGGACATATGGTATTCCACTACATTTTATAAATTGCGATGCAATTTATAAAAAATATTAACTGAACTCTACATGAAATGCAGAATTCGGATAATAAATAATCGATGGAATGTGTTATTAAAAAATAGTACTGTCGACGGAAAAATATATAAAAATAAAAGAATGGAAAATTTAAAATTTCTGTATTTGAGTTCATTTTTAAATCCGAAATAATTGAATGTATTCCATATATACAGGTTGGTAAAAAAGTTTTGAAAGCGACACCTATTAAGCAGTAGACGAATCAAAATTCATACGCCATTTTAATATTTCATGTGTCATATAAACACACTAAAAATTTTATATCGATCTGTCAATTCATTCATTGTTAGCAATCCATTTGAATTAGACGTGTCGGTGTATTTTTTAACAATGGAAAAAACTTAATATCGCGCTGTGATAAAATTCTTTGTTTTGGAAGGTTTATCAGCAACAGAGATTCATACAAAAATGGTGAACGTGTTGAAGGAATGTGCCCCTTCATTTCCAACAGTACATCGATGGGTTTTACAGTTTAAATGTGGTCGTACAAGCGTTGAAGATGAACCACGTAGTGGACGACCAAAAACTGAAGCAACAGCAGAAATCATTGAGCAAGTATATAATATGGTTAGTGAAGTTCCGAATTTGACTAAGCGTGAAATTGCTGATACCATAGGCATCTCAGACGAACAAGTACTCCATATTTTACGTAAAGAATTACATATGAAAAAGCTGTTTGGAAAGTTAGTGCCGCATTCGTTAACAATTCAACAAAAACTGGATCGCAAACAAATTTCTCAGCGTAACTTGGTGCGCTTCAAGCGGAATAAAACCGATTTCTTGCGTCGTTTTATAACTATGGATGAGACTGGGTTCTACCACCATGATCCTAAATTGAAAGAAGAGCGATGACAGTGGACTACGGTTGGTTGTTCAACTTCGAAAGAGGTGAAGTCGGGACGATCGGTAACAAAGGTTATGGCATCAGTGTTTTGGGATGCAAAAGGAATTTTATTGATTGATTATCTTGAAAAAGGTAAAACAATTAACTCAGAGTATTATTGTAACCTTTTAGATCAACTGGATTCAAAAATTCGTGAAAAAAGACCTGGTTTACCGGAAAAAAAAAATAATTTTTCATCAAGGCAATGCGCCTTCACACAAAAGTGTTTTGACGATGGCTAAATTGATTGAATTAAAGTACGAATTGCTTGAACAACCACCGTATTCACCAGATTTGGCTACGAGTGATTACTACCTCTTCAGAAACTTGAAACAATTCGTTCGTGGAAAGCGTTTTTCATCGAATGAAGAAGCTATTTCAGCCGTGGAACAGTATTTTGCAGAGCTTCCAGAAAATCATTACAGAGATGGTATAAAATTATTGGAGGATCATTGGAATAAATGTATTGAAGTTGAGGGAGATTACATTGAATAAAAAAAACTAATTTCATTTAAAAATTCACATTGTTTCATTTTTGCTTTCAAAACTTTTCAACCATTCTGTAATATGCTGGCTATTTGTACTGAGAAATATAGAAATAGTTTACTCGTAGAGTAAAAGTGAAGAATTAATTTTTTCAAAAATAACTCAAACGATTTTGTTCAAATTTTATAAATTAGTAACTCATAGATAAACTTATGATATTCCACAATTAGTTTTTGTAGAAGAAATTTAGGAAGGGTGATTTGCCAGTGGAAAAGTGGTTTGGCTTTGTTTAAATTTCATAAATAAATGAACCGTACAATATCTTGCCTTTCGTTCTTTCAAAAAGAATTGAAAAGAGGGTGTTTTAAGTCATTTATTTTTAGGGTAAAATCAAAATACGATTTTCTCCAAAACGATTTGAAATGATCTTCCTTAAATTCCATAAAATCTATCGCCCAATAGCACTGTATGTGCTCTGCTTATATTGTCCTATTATGGGATCTTTTTCTGTTGGGGCAATGAATTATGTTATTATTGCTATTATATTAATGTTAATACTTGCACCGTTTGATATATCAGGTTGTTACAAATGTAATGTATGTCCGTTTTTTCCTTCAGTCTGAACTGAATCGCACCTGTGTGAAAACGTGTATGTTTTTGGTGAAAATTATTATTGTATTTGTAGAAAAGGGTATTTATTTTTAAGTGTGTACGTGTTCCATTTCTTGGAAAGATTAATTACACCTGTCCTTGTCTCGCCTATGGAAATGCTGTCGGCAAGAGATATTCGGGCAATTTACCTCTTTCAATTTAAAAAGGGATTAAATGCAGCTGCAACAACGCGAGAAATTAATCAGACGTTCGGTGAAACCACGTGTAATGAACGCACATTAGGGCGATGGTTTAAAAAATTCAGCGAGGGAAATTTTGATTTGGAAAATGAGCCTCGCGGATATGCGCGTAGCACCGTTAATGACGACGAGCTGCGTGTAGAAGTTGAAAATAATCCGTCGACAACAGTGCGTAGCCTTGCAGAAACATTTCAAGTGTCCATTGCCACCATTAGTTGTCACCTTTCTTCGATTGGCAAAGTGAAGAAACTCGATCGATGGATGCCACATCAATTAACGGAAGCCAATAAGCTCCATCGATTAGAGGTGGCTACCTCTTTGGCTAATCGACAGAAAGTTGAACCGTTTCTTCATCGAGTGGTAACGTGTGACGAAAAGTGGATACTTTATGATAATCGGAGACGGTCAGGACAATGGTTAGATCGAGGTGAAGCACCAAGACAGCATGCACGAGCATCACTTCACCCGCGAAAGATTATGGTGACTGTATGGTGGACCAGTAAGGGTATTATTCACTATTCATTTTTGCAACTTGCTGAAACCATCACGGCAGCGTCCTATTGTGCCGAACTGGAAACCATGCATGGAAAATTGAGCCGCTTGCAGCCCTCACTAGTCAATAGACATGGACCCATACTTCTTTATGATAATGCAAGACCTCATGTTGCACGACAGACAATCCAAAAACTTTCGGAATTTGGTTACGAAATTCTCCCTCACCCACCTTATTCACCTGACCTTTCGCCAACTGATTTTAATTTTTTCCGAAGTTTAGACAATCACTTAAAAAACAGGGACTTCCCTGACCGGGAGTCTGTAATAGCAGTGTTTGAGCAATATGTGAGCCGTCAAAACCTAGATTTGTTTTCAAAGGGAATTTTTCAGCTTCCAGGCCGTTGGCAACAAACTATTGATGTAAATGGAGACTATTTTGCAGAATAAATATTTATATTTTTTTAAATTTAGACTTTTTTTATTCCTTACAAAATCGGACATTTCATATGTAACAACCTGATATTATAATTTTTACTCACTTAAATTTCAGATCAAAAGCCTTTCGATTGTTTATTTGATAAAAGCTCTTCGAAAAAATTTCATTTATAATTTCCACGCCCTCTATAAGCATATAACGTTAATTCAACGTATATTTTACAGCTTAAAACAGTATAATTTTCAGCGCGGATACGTTTGGAAAGCCTTCAGGGTAATAATCATGCGAGAGGAGGGGATCTCCGTATAACCTCCTCAATCTTTTTCTTTCGGTCATGTTTGATATTTGCATCCGTTCAATTTTCCAATACTCTCTCGTAGGGTTCACGAGTTCAGACCGTGGAAAATGCAAATACACGGAAAATTAAATTTCAAGTTAAACGTGCAAGCAGATGGGCATACCGAAGGGAAAGGGATATTTACATTTTTAATGTACTACTTTGGTGTACCACGACGGAATTTCTGAAAAAATATATCCCATAAAACTTAAGGATGATAACATGGGAAAATAAAGGAGAAATATTATTACGAGAGAGGATAGAATTGTTCAGAAGAATTATTATGCTAAATTGTTTGTTTTTGAACATTTTTATCTTTCCGTATTAGCTTACTATACATATCTACACATGAATATGCTTTTAGTTTCATTTGAAATGTGTCATCTGTTTTCTAATTTCGTAATATATGTATATATACAGAGTCGTGTGCATGAAAATACCAGTACCAAATTAATATTTATAAATAACATTTACAACGGTCACTTCTGATGCAGCTAAATTAAAAATTATTTAAAATCCCTGAATATATATGGTTTCTGGTGAAGTGCCGAGTATGAGGGGGAATTACTGAGTTTTCTAATCATATGCTGTTATTTGCATATATAGATCACTGAAGGTTGATATATAACCCCTTGCCACAATAATTTTCGTTTTCTGTATACGCATTTCGACAACTAAGTTGTCATCATCAGCAGATAATTAAACAGTGTCGCACCTGGACAACTACGGTAAAAATACCCGTACGAAAAACAACTTCCGCACGCGATCCGTACCGCCGACAGCCAAAACGAACACTGTATCTGTATCGTACAGTGTACGTTTTAACCCAATATTTAAATATGAAAAATTTTACGAGAAGTGATATTGCGCAACGTTTCTTTTGGTTTTGCATTCAAAATAATGAGTTTAAAAAGCACACAACAACAAAGTGTTTAGAAATAGTACCGTTGCTGTATATTTTGTTTAGTTTTAATACCTTTACGTCAATTTTACAAATATTAGCTAGGTCAGTGATTATTCGGCTGCGTGGAGTAAAACCTGTTGTATTATAATAAGTGTTTGTTATAGTTTTGCATAGGGGAATAACTGTGTTTCCAATTTATAAAAACGTGAAAGATGAAAAACTAATTGGAACGATGGTGGGTGAGAAAAATTGGTGTACCCAATTGAGTACAATGGCTTATTGGGTATGCATTTTTTAAAATTTTTGCCCACAAAAATAATGGAATTTCCTACTATAAAAACGTCAAGTTTATACGGCAGACATTTCAATACATTGAACTGTGCCCTGAATTATGTTGAAGCTGAGGAAGATCACCACGAATTTGAAATTGCTATTATACCTCCAAGCCCAGATTATAACACAGATGAAGAAGAAGGTGTCACCGAAAATATTGAAGTTGACCGTATACCATACGACGTGCCAGGTGAAATAGAGGTATTTTGTGGCAGCGATAGCGAAGACGATATTCCACTTGAACAATTAAAAAAATTTTAAAAAAATTAAATTTCGAGAAAAAAAATGGTGGTTGCCGCTTTTTACCACAATGTTGAGTTCCGTTGTGGTCAATGCGTGGAAGTTATATAAAACTGCAAACAAGTCTCAAATGGACCTGTTAGAGTTTGAGTGTCATATTGTTCACTACTATCTTCGAAATTATACGCAGACACTGCCAACTTCGAAACGCTCGCTGGCACTTGGTGTAGCTACTATTGCTGGAAACCACTTCCCCAAGAGAATAAAAAATTCTTTATGATGCCGCGAATGCAATAGTCGAATTAGATGGATGTGCGAACAATGTGACGTTGCACTTTGTCTAGAAAGGGAGTTTTTTCAAATACATCACACTAAAAAATAAGCATACTAATTAAGCCATTGTACCCGTTTGGGTACAGCTCCAAAACCATAGTTCCTGAATTATTTTTTGGAATTTTTTACTTTTTTTATGTTACTTATGTATATTTTAACTAAATTAAATAAATGAATTGAACAAGTTTTCATTTTTAATTGCCTTGGTTTTTAATGAGTTAATAATTGACAAAAATTTGTTCAAAGAAAACAAAAGATAAACAAAATCTTGAAAGTCAAAATTGAGGAAACAAAAAATTACGAAAATAATGTTCAACAATTAATGAGAATTGGTAAAGAAAAACCACGAGTATAACTGGAAAGATAGCAAGAAGCAACAGACAAAAACAGAAAGCCAGGACGAAAATAGATAGCGTATTAGAGTAAAGCGAGTGAAAACTTGAAACTTAAAAACGAAAAGCAGGTCGAAGTGAAACCGTAACTACAAAGCTATAAACTTAAATGGTATTCCTCTGTTTGTAATGTTTATGAATGGAATCATCAGAGAAGCCAAGCGGAAAGCGAGGATTGTGTATGTGGGACACCGTCATTTAAGAAGGGTGAATATTTCTAGGTGTCTGCAGATGATGTGACATTAACTGCAGGACATCAAAAATCTCCAGTATAATTTAATCTTGTGGAATTAATTATTTAGTAAGGATAGAAACGCGCTAAACAAGAATAAAGCAAAAGTTATATGTATTTACACTACAGACCATAAGTGACGGATCACTTATCATAAATAACAAAACACTTGTATTTTAGACACATCCCTTAGACTTTTACCTGTTTTGATGAGAATAATTGAAATAACAGTTGTAAATGTAATACTGAGAAGGACTATTCGGATTATTATTATAAATTAGATAAATATATTTGTTTCTGAAAAATATCGTAAATCCTTTTAATAGTTTTATGGCGTCTATTTACTAGAAATATTTTATATACCCCAATAAATTTAATAGGGTTTACAACGCAGTATTATTATAATGGTATTAGGAATTCATAGTAAACTATTTAGCAATTTAAAAATTAGTTTTCGTGCAGCATTTGTCCGAGTAATTTGCAATACGAGTATTTGAGAACAGACGTAAAAGTAACTTATAAAAACGTCGAAAAAAAAAGGAACTTAGCGCAGAAACTCGTAGTTCTATAATAACGCTACATGGTGAAAAATTTTCACTGTGGAAAATAGCCCAAAAGTTAAATTCATCTTATCACGCGGTGCAAGGAACAGTGAAACGACTGTTATACGTACCGCTAAAGCCAAATTTAAAATTTTCTATTTTGACGAAAATCTCAATTTTTCCAAAGGGGTATACTCGCAAAAATTGGCATTTTTCGAAACTTATTATATATTAACAATTGTTCGTGTGCTGGCATTTTCGAAGGTCCTAAAAACGAATCTGATATCTAAATTAATCTAACTTTCTTGGTTTAATCCCCAGAAAACGGAAAACATGAGAAATCATGTCAAAATGCGAACTTCTGGAAGTATCAAACCTCTAAAGTTTGAATGGTTAACTAATGGGTGTTTTTTAAAGCTGCATGAGAACTATCGATATCGCTAACTATTGTTTGACACCTAATAATGTCAAACTGTGTTAATATTTCTGTTCAGTAAGGTTTGGCAAGTCATCGTGAATCGTTTAACGCCAGAGTAACGCTTCCAAATTTTGGAAATTTACTTTGAAAAAAATAAATCTGAATCTAAAATCTGAATCTGAAATCTGAAAAAATGTGCGTACCGAAGAAAATATTGCTGCTATAGCGCGAAGTATTGAAGAAGACATCGAAATGATTCGCCGATTCGTCGTCGTTCTCAACTTGTTGGCCATTATCCTTCGACTACGTGGAACATTTTATGCAAGGATATTGGCTTACGTGCCTATAAAATACAGCTCGTGCAAGAATTGAAGCCGAACGACCATCGTTTGCTTCGCATTTTTGCTGATTGGGCTCATTCGAAACTGACCGAAGATGAGCATTTTTATCAAAGAATTGTGTTTAGTGATGATGCTCATTTCTGGTTAAATATAATAGATATTTTAATATTTTAAATAAATATTAAAGAAAAACAATTGACTGCATCTCTCTGTATATACAAGCAATCTGTAACGGAAACTTATAAATACACATGCAGATATATCTAATATGAGATAAATAATAACAAATACAAGAGATTGCTTTTAGCAAGCATCAACTAAAAACA